>MU377433.1:0-16258 GCA_022495195.1 Xylaria digitata
GTAAGTACCCCTGCATATAAAGTAGCTTACAGGGTACGCCAAGCCAAAGTGCGAAACTTGCTTGTGTGCGAAACTAGCTTGTGGGATGCGTTATACAAATATTTGTTTTTTGCTTTTAAAAGCTATAAACGTTAAAACGTATTAATATGTATATATGTTTTTATAATAATATTATTTTTATATTATTATTTATAAAGCAAAATTATATAAGCAGCTTTATTAGCAAAACAAACTGTTAAAACTAATTATAAAACAACTTATAAGCGTTTTTTTGCTTTTTTAACAAGCTATAAAAACAGAAATTAAGCGTAACTAATATATATAAGTTAAAATATTATAGCAATAACAAATTATACAAAATTTTTTAATATAAAAATATAGTTAGCATTGTTTATAAAACAAATTATTATTTTTTAAATTATAATATAAATACTTATTTAAAAATTTAATTAATATTTTAATAACAAAATAATTTAAATTTATTTATAATATTAGCTTTTAAACATAATAAAATATTTTAATAAAAATTTATTTTAAACTTTTTATAAATTTTTTTAGTTTTTTTTATAAACAATAATAAGCTAAAATGTAGCAGCAAACTAAATATAGCGGATTTAATAATTAATAATGTTATTATAACTAATTAACAAATAATTAGTATTAAAATTGTTAAAAAAAAAGCTATTGTTAATATATATAACTTTATATTTAATAACATAAATTTTTAAATTGTAAAATTTAAAAAAATTTTAAATTTGTTTATAGTTTTAAGTTTAGTTATAAATTTTTTTTACTTATTTTTAAAAAGTAGTGCTATTAAAAATTATAAACGTATAACTGCTAACGTTAATAATAAACGTTTTAAGTTTAATAATATATGTTTTATTTTTAATAAAACATATAAAGTTAATAGCAAAATTTTTTATAACTGCAAATTAGTTAGCTTAATATTATTAAGTTAGCTAAATTATATATAAATAAGCTTAATGTTTTTAATAAAAGTTATGTTTATATTTATTATAAAAAAAAGTTGTTATTATTAATATAGTTGCAATATAAAAGCAAGTAATAAATAAATAGTTATTAATAAAAATATAGCAATATAAATAATAGTAAAAATAAAGTAGATAATATTATTAAGTTATAAAACCAAATAGCTAAAAAAGCTAAGTATATATATATATTACTTATTTTTTAAAAGCAGCTAAAAAGTTGTTTAATTTAATTATATTTAACGTTAACTTTTAATTAAAAACGTTATATACATGATAAAATATAACTATATATATTTTAGCTTACTTTTTAGTTTAAAATATGTTTGCTAAATATTATTATTAGTTTATTGTTTTGTTTATTTGTTTATTAACCGTTTTGTTTATTATTTAACTGTTATATTTAAAAATATATAAAAAATAGCTAATTAGTTAGCGCAAAAAGCTTATTATATTTTAGTACAGTTTTACAAATTTTTAATATGTTTTTTTAAATATTAAATAAAGTTAGCTATTATTAAATTTGCTAATTAGTTATAATTATTTTATTAATAATATAGCTTATAAATTGCTTAACTAATTATAAAAGCTATAAACGTTATAATTATAATAAACGCAACTAAAATAAATTTAAAAAAGCTAATAAAGCAACCTGTTTACAAATTGTAAGCTTTAAAAGTAATTAAAAGCTTTTATAATTAAAAAAACTATATTTTAACATTTTTAAGCTGCTTTATTATTTAATTAACTTTTTAGCATTAGCAAATATATATAAAAAAGTATTATATACTTAAAAGTAATAACACGTTATATTTTAAAAAAGTGTTATTAATATAAGCAATTAATATACGGGCATAAAGAATTAATACACAGGCATAACTTTATATAAGCATAACTTTTTTCTGCCTTTTTATTAGCTTAAAAATTAATTGTTAACGTTGCTTATTATTTTTTTATTTTTTCTGCTATTTTTATTTTATTTTTATTATTATTTTTATATTATTATTATATTATTTTTAACTTTTATAATACGTTTTTATTACGCATTATTTTAAAACCTTTTTTAATAACTAATACTATTTAACTACTTTTAAAAATGTTTTTATATTATTAATAAAAGTGTGCTTAAGCTTTTATATTTAATAATTTATTATATTATTAAAAACGGCAGCAAGTTATATAAACAATTACTGCTTGTAACAGCTTGTTATAGTTGCCTAGTGGTCTGTAGGTTCCACAAACCTACCACACACAACTTATATTTTTTTATTTTACTCCACACATTTCTTCTTTTTTTTTTCTTTTTCTTTATGCTATATATTATTTCTTAATATAAAGTAAAATTAGTTAATTAATTATACTGCTGCTATTATAGCCATTATAATATATAGCATTATCTTGTAATGTTTAAAAAAATAATAAATTCTTCTGAAAAAAAAAATTAACCAAATACTAATTTAATTAAGCTATAGCTAATTTTTACGACTAACATAGCATAAAACGCCAACGTAGCCGACTAAGCTAAAAAGCAGGTCCGCTTTAACTTTAAACTAATTAAAAAACTAAAACCAAAATACTTACTAAATTACAATAACAACATTTGTTATATTTTTAACTATAAATCTTTTATTGCGCAAAAAAAACGCTAACAATTGTTTACATATATTGCTACTAAAAGCTAAAACTAGTTCGCCAAACCCGATTATAACTTTTATAAGTATTTTAAAACAGAAGTTATAAACCCGTTACAATTTAACAAAAGCTAATATTTTATAGGTTTTTTTAATAATGTCTTTAAAGATTTATAAGAACGCATAAAAGCTTAAGCGGCTTATTTTGCCAAAAAGTATAATATTAACATTGCTATACTTTTTATTGCTTTTACTAAAATAAAAAAGCAGGTTTAACTACAAATTAACAAACTAATTAATACTTAATAGTTTGTTAAACTTGCTAAAAAAAACTCTACTACTTTATTTTTTAAATTTAAACAGCATATTATTTAAGCTACAGTTTTTTAAAGCGTAATAAAAAACCTACACTTTATATTTAAAAATTATAATAAAAATATAAATCTGTTTTACTATTAGGCCAACAAGCTAAATAAGCAAATTATGTTTTTTAAAATTAAAAAAGCTGCTTTTTAAACAAAGCTAATAAAAGCTTTTTAAAACAAATTTAAAAATATAGCACTTTAAAAGTTAAACTTTTATAATAAAGTTGTAATAAAAGTAAAAAAAGCTTAAGCTACAAAAATAAAAAACTTAAAAAAAATAAATAACGCTTTGCATAATAAAATCATTAAACTTGCAAAACTTATTAGCGTAAAACCTAACAACTTGCTAAAAAATATTAGCAAAAGCAAAAACAAGAATTCTAAACAAAATAACTGCAAAAAAACTTTTGCGTTAAACATTTTTACTTATATTAAAAAAAGTATAAAGCTGTTAGCCAAAGTTAAAAACCCTTTTATTTTTACTAATAACAAGCTAAAACCAAATAAAGCAAAAGTTTGCTTTAAGCATTAATATATACTACTAAAAAACAAGTTAAAAAAAAATAAAAATTATTTTTTTACTAATAAAAAAAAGATTGCGTATATTGTTAGCTAAATAAAAAAATCAGCTTTAAAAAACATTATAAACTTTATTATAAACGATTACAAAAAAAAACTAATTTTTAAAACAGCACAAAAAGTCTTAGCGCACTTTTACGCTTATTATTATAACTTTAATAAATATAAAAAAGCTTATATTAAATATTAAAACCTGTATATAAAAGCTATAAACAAGTTTATTAATTTTAATATTTAGTTTGCTTGCTAAGCTAGCTAAGCGCATATTAAGCTAAAAAATTTTAAGCGTAATATACAAAATAAGCTACTTAAGCAGCTAAATAAAATTAGTATTAAAAAAGCTGCTAATAATAAAATTATATTTACTAACTTTTATAATTATATTTAAATATATAACTATTAATAATATAAGAACTTTATTGCTAACAAAGCGTTAAGCAATAAAAGCAATTTTCGCAATAGCAACTTTAATATAAGCATTTGCAATAACATAAACACGTTTATTTGCAAAGGACTTAAAAACGCCGGCTGTAGCGGTTTTAATAAAAAAAACTATAATGCTAATACAGGCGTACAAAACAATAAGCACTATAGAATTTGCTTGCTAAAAAAAACCAAAAGTAAGCAACTAATATATATTAAGCTAGATTTTAACTAAGCTAAGCGTTTAATTATAAAAAGTTAATGTTTTATTTGTTATAAGCATAGCTATTATAGTAATAACTGCTTTAAAAAAAAAAACTATAAACAATTAAACAATATATATATTAGTGCTATTGTAGCAAAAGTTATAAAGCCAAACTATAAAAACTTTGAAAAAAAGGCAAAAAACAAAGCTTAAAATAACTAAACTTTTTTTTAAGCTTATAACAATATTAACATTAAGCATAAAACAGTATAAAAAGATTTTATTTAACTTTTTTAAAAAGCTATTAAAAAAAAATCTTTTATTTATAAATTGTATAATAGCTAATAATAAACTTATTTTAATTACAAAAGCTTTAATTAATATAAAAACAAATGTATATATTTTTATAAACATAAAGTTTGCTATTAAAGTAATAAAATATTTTTGCTTAAAAAAAATAACTAAGTTTGTACTATTTATTATAGCAAAATATAACAGCAAAGTAATTTAAACAGTAAATATAGCGCTAAAAATGCACTTTTAAATATAAAGCTATACGTTATTTAACATACTAATGTTAATATTAAACATAAAAAACAATATAATTATTAAAAAAAAATATTTAAACTACTATAATGTTTTAATAAATAGCTAACAAAAACAATTGCTTTTTTTAAACAATTAAAAACTAAAATACCGATTTTTAAAGATTTTAATAAACAAAGCTAAAAAATTATTTATTAACTTTATTTACTAAAAAAATATAGAACAGCAAAAGCATTTTTTAGCTAAAGAAAATAAGCGTTGCTAAAACGGACATATAAGCTAAAAGCGCTACACTAAAAAAACCTGCGTCGCTAAAAATCTAAATACTAAAGATTGAAACGCTAAAAAACGAAAAGCAAAAGCTTGCGTTGCTAAAAGCTTGCTTTATATACAAAGCAAAATAGCAAAATTAAAAAAAACCCTAAAAAAGCTAAAAAAGCTACCTTTATTTCTAACTACTACTTTTGCTAAAAATATTTTAATCGTTATTTTATAACTTTTATAAGTGCGCTCCGATTTAAAGGCCGATCAAATATAATAAAGGTATAAGCATATAAAACGAATTTTTAACAAAAAGAATTATAAACTTCTACTTAACAGTCCTTTATATATAAAAGTAGCAAACCGTTTAAAAAATAAAACATAGTACAACGTACAAAAATTATATAAGCTAAAACGCAACGCTATTAAATAGTATAAGCATAAGCTAATATAAATTGCAATAATAAGCAGTACTGCGTTTAAAATTATAATACATAAAAAAAATATAAAGTTTAGCGTAATTATACTATGTAAACTTAACAAATATATTAACACAAAAAAAAAAAAGCTATTATTTAAAAATAAAAAAAATTGCAAAAAACTGCTTTAAAAACTATGCTTTTATAGCATTATAATTATTTAAACGTTTTTAGCAAAGTAATATTAAATAAGTTTGCTTAGCGCAAACCTAAAGTAAATTATTGTATAGTTTTAAACAAACTACTAAAAACATTAAAATATAGCTTACTTTATAAAATGTTACTAAAAAAAGCAAAAGCATATTATAAATACATTATAAAAAACTTAGCTAAAGGTTTTATTAAACTAATAATAGTTTTTTAAGCCGCACCGGTTTTGCTTGCTAAAAAAGCGGATAACATGTTGCATATATATATTAATTACAAAAAACTAAACGTATTAACATAAAAAAATTAATACTTATTATTTTTTATTAACAAAACCTTTATACGTTTTGCAAAAACGAAAATTTTTACAAAAATTAATATTTAACAAGCTTTTTATAAAATATAAATAGCAAAAAGCAATAAAAAAATCATAGCTTTTTGTACGCAGTTTAACGCTTATTAATATAAAGTATTACTATTTAATTTTATTAACAAATTAGTTATATTTTAACGTTTTATTAATAATATATTATAAAAACATTTAAATATTTTTGTTATAGCATATATTAACAACATTTTAATATATTTAAAAAACAAACTAAAATATAAGCATTACGTTAATTAAATTTTGCAAAAGCTTAAAAAAAATGCAAATTTTATATAAAAAAAACAAAGTTTTTAAAATTTATTATTAGCGCTAATAAAATAAATGTTAATTTTAATAAAGTTAAAATAATTTAAACATAAAAACCGTTTATATTAAATAATAAAACGTAGCTAAAAAAACTTAGGTTATTTTTAAAGTTTTATAACTTTTATAAGCGGTTTATATAAAAATATAAACATATTATTAAGCTATTATTAAATTTAATAAGCATAAAAGTGTTGTTAAAATAAATAATAGTTTATTAAAAAGCGTTTAATATATTATATAAAAAGTTAATAAATTTACTAATATTGCAACACTTTTCTTTTAAAGCTAAAACAATAATAAAAACAAATATATTTAACAGCGTTATTACAAAAGTGTTATTATAGCGCAACAGTTTAAAAAATTTTTAAAAACTAATAGCATTTTTTTTAAAAGTACTATATAAAGCAGAGCTAAATTATAGAATTTATAACAAAAAAATATTAGCAGTTATAAAAAGATTATTATGCTAGCGCAGCAAGTTAATTAAGCTGCAACAGCAGCAATTATTTATAATTATTATAAACTATAAAATATTTAAATATTTTAGTATAAAACAAATATTAAACTATTAACAAGCTAATTAAGCTAAATTTATAATTTATTATAATTTTGTAATCACTTATTAATTAAGCATTAAAAATATAATTGCTAATATACTGTTTCGTTTTAAAAAAAACTTAAAAATTTAGAAAAAAAAAAAAATAAGCAGCGTACTATAGCACTATTTAAGCTAACCGTTTTAGAAGTGTTAAACAAAAAAACAACACTATGCGTTTTAAACAAACTAACGCTAACGCTATACGTACTTAACAACTTAACGCCGTTAGCCCTTTTAAAGGTAATATTAATGGACGCAGTTCTTAAGGCAAACAAAAAAAACACCAGCTTAAATGGGTAGCGCTTGAAGGCAAGGACTAAGGACGTACTAAAATAGTTTTTGCTGCAAGATTTACTACTATATAAAAGAAAATTAGTAGTATCTAACACAAACAATCTGCAGACAAAGATCTTAAAAAAAATATATTGTAAGCTGTAAACTATTTATTTAAAAAAAAAAAAACGTAATATATAACAGCTAATTGCTATTAATAGCTAGGTTTATATAAAAATGTTAATTAATACGTTGCAAACTATTTGTATAAAGCAGCAAAAGTATTACATAATAAAACATTTAATAAATTTATATTATTGCTAATACTAAATTATATTTAGCAACACTTTATAATCGATTTTAAAAAGTTTTTTGTTAATAACAACAGTTATAATATAACGTTTTATATAATTAACTAACTTTTAAAGCTATTATAAATTACGCTATATAAAAATATAGTAATAGCTTAACAAGCAGCTAAAATATATTATTAAAAGCTATATTGCTTGTTAAACTAGCTAAAATTGTTTATAAATAATTAAAAAAGTTAATTTATTGCTTATTTTACTAATAAGTTATTAAAAATTTATAAAGTTAAACTAAATTTCTTTTTAACAAGTTATTACTAAATAATAAAACAAATAAAAATTATATACTAATAGTTAAATTAAAAACTTTAACTGTTTATTAATTATTTTTAAAAAAATTAGTTTTAAATATTATTAACAATAAACGTAGTACAAGCATTTTTGTTATACAAATTATTTAAAAGACTTTTTTTATGCAAAGTTTTAATAAAAAACTTTATGCAACTTATTTTTAATTAAAAAGCTTAAACAAAAAGCTTAACAAAAAAAAAGCAAAAAAAATAGCTAAACTAAAAAAAAGCGCAGGCATTAGCTTAAAAAAAGCAAAAAGCTTTAAAAGTAGCATGCTAATTTATAAAAAAGTTATAGCAGCAAATAGCTAATTAAGCAAACAAATACTAACGCAATTTTAACTTTAAAAAAAATAACTATATTTATATATTATACAAAAAAAAAAAGCAAACTAACTAATTAAACAATAAATTTAACTACCTAATAACTTAACGTTTATATTACATTATTAACGTTTTGCTATAAAACCTAAACACTTTTAAACTTAAAATGTTTAACTTGTAGCAAAAAAGCTAATAGTTCTATGCTAACCGATTATACAAGTACTTTAACAATTTATTTCTAAAGCAAAACTATAAGCGTTTAAAAAGCAAAGTTGTTAACAAATCTAGCAAAAAAAAATAAAAAGTTAAAAAAGTCCTATTATTAAAACTTTGCTACAAAAAGCTATTTTATAAAGTTTAATAAAAAAAATAAAATTTTAACAATAAGTAGTACTTTGCGCAAAACCTTAAGAACGCACTAAAAAAGCTGCAGAAATACTATTAAAACAACCTTAAAAAAGCAGGCCCGTTAATAAAACTAAAAAAATAGCTGCAAGCAGCGCAAAAAAACCAGTTTAATTTTTTGCACCTAAAAAATAATAATATAACAACAATAAAAAAACAGAAAATGCGTGCACAATTCAAAAAGTAAAAAAGACTTACATAAGCGTAATATTTATATTAGTTTAAAAAACGCCTAATAAAATTAACTATTAGCATAATAGTATAACTATAGCAAAAATTAAAAACTTTTGTTTACAAGTATAACTATTAGCGTACACCAAAAGTATTCCTCCGCTGCTTAAAAGTATTAATAACTATAAAATCTATAGTTCGACTTGCTATAACTTTAATTATAATACTAAGCACTTTTGCAAAACTAAAATTAGTTACAGCCAAAGCTTTAAAACAAATCTTTTTGCAAAAAAAAAATTATAACAGCCTGTTATAGTTGCTTAATAGTTTGTAGGTCTTATAAACCTACTACATACAACCTATATTTCTTTATTTTACTTTACACATTTCTTCTTTTTTTTTTTTTTTTCTTTATGCTATATATTATTTTCTAATGTAAAGTAAAATTAGTTAATCAACTATACTGCCGCCACTATAGCCATCACACTGCTAATATATTGTTTAAAATTTTAAACAAAATATTTAAAGCTTTAAAACAAAGCTTTAAAATTTTTTTTTTTAATTTTTAGTTTAAAATATTAAGCTTTATTTAATTTTGCTTATTATTACTTTAATCGCTTTTCGCTTATTATATAATTTATTTAACTTATGCTATTATTTTTATTTTATAAAGCTATATTTTTTGCAAATTTTTTAGCTTTTTTAATGCTTATACTTTTATAAATTTAAAAGCTTTTATAAACTATTATAACAGCTTTATAATAATTATATAATATATTTAAATAATTTTATTAGCTTTAAAATATAGATATAATATATAACAACTTTTATATTTAAACTTAAAAAAAAATTTAATAAATAAAAAAATATATTTTACAACTTTAACTAATTATTAAATTTATTTATAATTTTAAGCTTTTTTATTACAACTAAAGCTAAATTTAAAAACGCTTTATAACTAGTTTAAAAAGTTATTAAATATAATTAAGCAATTAATTTTAAGTTTGCTTATTTATATAAGCGTATATATTGTTAACAAAAGCGTTAAAAGTTATTATTACTAAATTTAAATAAGTACAATTTTTTTTTGTTATATTTATTACTATAAAATTAATAAAGCTTATTAGCTTAATTTTTATGTTAAATAAAATTATATAACTATTTAATATATAATTAACTTTTATTTGCTTAATTAAATACTTTGTTGTTTATTTGTCGATTGTTTTTTTTTAGCTTTAAAGCTATTTTAAACCTTTTTATTTTTAGCGATCCGTTTTTTATTTTTAATATGCTATTTAAATTTATTAATACTTTTATTAAAAACTACAGCTTTAATATTGTTAAAAAAAATAAATATATATATAAAAAACATTTAATTTAATATTTTGTTTTATATAACTAATATAAACAATTAAAAGCTTTTAAAAACTAAAGCTTATATTAGCAAAAGTTTTATAAAACTAGCTATAAATAATTAATTATTGCTAAGTTTATAACAAAAAGCTAATAGTTATTACGTAAACATTTAAATTTTAAGCATTATAAATATAATTATTTATTTAGTATAAACCTTTTTGCATACTTTTTTTATTGCATGCTTATTAAGCTAATTAAAAAAACTATTAAATTGTTAAGTTATTATATTAATATTTAACGTGTTTTATTATTAAGTAACAAATATTATTAAGTAACAAAAGTTTTAAATTTTCTAACCTTTTATTATTTAAACTTTATTTTTTTTATTTATAACAATAAAGCACGCGTTAAAAAAAACTAAGTTATTAACTGCTGCTTGCGCTTTTAAACGCAACTTTTACATTTTTATTTATAAGCTTGCGAAAATATATAGCGTTTTTAATAAAACTTTTTGCTGCAAAATTGCTAGTATTACGCTTTAGCGCGGCAGCAAAAATATAAAGTCGAAATTAACCAACTTTAAAAAGCAGGCGATTATATAGTTTATAATTTATTTAAATTTAAAAGCGTTTCTTTTTTAAGTGTATTATATTTAAAATATAGCTAACTAATTATTAGTTAAGCAAAGTAGCTAACTAGTTAAAAAGTGCTAAACAACGCGCTTTATAAACTGTATACTAGCTTTTCGAACGCGTTTAAACTGTTAAATTAATTATAGCTAAGTTTTTTGCAAAAATCTTGCTAAATATAACGCGTATTATAAACGCGTAAAAAAAACTATTAAGCATAAAAGTATTGCAAAAAAAAATATATACAATTTTAATAAAATAAAGTTTATAATAAGCATAATTATAACTAATATAGTTATAACAAGTATTAAAAAGTAAAATAAGCTTAAGCAAGCTTAATAAAACAATTAAAATTAATTTATAGCTATTTATTTAATTAATTTATAAGGTTAGTTGGTATTACTTTTTATTATTTTAAAAAAAAAAATTTATTTTGCTTTTTAATATTGCAACAGCTTTTTATTACTTAAATAGCAAATTGTAGTTTTATATAACAGCTAAATTAATAATAATTTTAGTTTAAAATAAATTAAACATTTTAATAAATATATTTAACTATGTTTAATAAATATAAAACGTTTTTTTATTTTTAATAGTTATAAAAGCTACTATTTAAAAAAATTTAAAAACTATTGCTAAAAAAATAATATTTTTATTAAAACAATGCTTGCACATTTTTTTTATAAATTTTAGCTTTTAAACATAATATGTTTTAGCTTGTTAAAAAAGGCGTATAATATTAAAATTAGCAATATTATACAAACAAATATAACACATATTTTAAAAAAGAATTTTTTATTTGCGTTTTTTAAAGCTTATATTTAAATAATAACGTTTATAAATATTATGTTTAAATTTAAAACTATTAGCTTTGTTTTATTTAATTTAAAAGTTATTATTTTAAAGCTTAAAGTTGCGCTAATTTTTTTTATACTGTTGTTAAAGCTTAAGTTACTTTTTACTATTTAAGTTTTAAAAACTTTTATTATTATTAAAAAAGCTATTTTGCAGTTTGTTTATTTAAAGAACTAAATTTTTAAGTATTAAAATAGCTTATTAAGCAAAATTATTAACGTTATAAACTTATTATTAAAAGCTATATATTATTTATTGTATAAGCAAACGTTAATATTAAATAAAATAGCTAAGCTTTAAAAAGCTAACTATATTTTTAATAAACGCTAAAAAACAAAAAATAAGCGATTATAAACTAAAAAAATATTTATTTAATTTAAAAAAACAGATTTTTAAATTTTTAAAGAAAGTAATAATCAAATAAATTAAAAAAACAGTAAAAATAATAGTTATTAAATAAAAGCATTTATGTGCGCGCGCTATTATAGCATATGTAGCAACATCGGTTATAATGCGCGCACTTATATAATAAATGTAAATACATCTAATAAAAAAAATTCTGATTAATTTAAAATAATTTAATTGCGTTATAGTTGTTTTTTTTATGTTGCAACCTAAATAGTGCTTAAGACTTTTGTTACTTAATAATATTTGTTATTTAATAATAAAACACGTTAAGCTTAAAATATATAAAACTTAATTAAAAAATAACATTTTAAAACTGTTTTTATTTAAAAAAAATATTTATAACGCTTGTTTTTTTATTTATTAAAAAAAGTTATATAGTTATAATTTAATAACAGCTTTTATTAAACTTTTTAACAACAAAAAAATTTTTTATTTTATTAAATAAAATAAAAACAAGCTAAATTGTTTTATTAGTTTAATTTAAACTTTTTTTTATTGTTTTTAAATATAAAAACAATTTTTTAAAATTATTAGCTTTAATAATACGTATAATATTAATTACTTTAAGCTTTTATTGTTTTAAACAATTAATTAAACTTGTTTAAAGTTTATTTTTAACGCTGCTTTTAGCTTTATTAATAATAAAAAACAAAAAAAGTTTTAATTTTTTATTAAAAGTATTTAATAGCTTGTTAACTAACATATTATTTAAAACTTTAATGTTATTATAACTAATAATAATTAATTAATAAAAGCAGCTTTAAACAATTAGTTTTTTTTTATATAGCAACAGCTTTGTATTTATTATATTAATTTTAATGTTTTACTTTATGCAAAAAACAAATAAATTAAAAGCTAAACTAATAACAACAGTTTTATAACTAGCAATTTTAAAAATTTTAACCTTACTATTATAACATAAAAAAGGTTAAATATTATAAATAAAAAGCTATTTAATATAAAATTATTTATTAGCAAAGTTTTTTATAATTATAATAATGTTTTTAATATATAAAAGCTAATTATGTTTAACGTTATTTATAAATTAATAACGTACTACAAGTTAATAACGCATTTTTTATTAACCTTTTATTTTTTTATTTTATTTATATATTATTTTATAATAACATAATAGTTTAAAAATTTAAAAAAACTAATTTACAGCTAGCGATTTAAGCTAAAAAACGTAACTTTAAACTTTTTTTTTATAAGCTTGCTTATATTTATAACGTTTTTAATTATATATTAAAGCAAAAAATTAATAATAATGCGCTTTATTACGTTATAAATATTATAAAGCAAAATTTAATAATGTTTAAAAAAAAAATTATTATTAAACGTATTTTTAAGCTAAATGCGTAAGCGTTTTTGCTTTAGCTTTATTATATTTAAAAAATAGCTAATATTTTTTAACGCAAACGCAACGTATTAAAAGTTAGCGTTAATTAAGCTTTAAACTTTATATAATAATAACTTAACTTTTAAACGCGTTATAACTGCTAAATTAATTATTAATAAGCTTTTAATAAAGATTTTGCAAGTTATTATAAATGGTTTAGCTTTATAAAACATATAATTAATAAATACAGTATATAAATTAAAAATATTTATAATTTTAATAAAATAAAGTTTTTAATAAGCTAAGCTTAAAAATAAAAAATAAATTATTATAAACTAAGCTATTAATTTTTAAAGTTAAGCAGTGCTATTATATATTATTTTTTTAAGCAAAATTTATTTTATGTTTTAATATTACAACATTATTTTATTGCTAAACTAAGTTATAAACTTTTTAAATAATAGCTAAACTAATAATAATATAAGCGTTAACTAAATAAAACATTTTAATAATTATATTTAAAGCTGATTTAAAAATAGTTATTGCTTTTTAATTTTAAATAATTATAAAAGCTATTATTTAATGCAATTTAAAAAATATTGCTAGTTTAACAATATTATTACGCTTTATATGCTTGTTTATTTGTTATATAAGCTTTAGTTTTTTAATTTAGTCTTTTTTAATGTTTTAAAACAGCGTTATAATAAATATATTAAAAGTTTAATGCAGCGCTATTAAACTTATATTAAAAAGCAAGATTTTTTTACAAGCTTTGCGCATATATTTATATATGCATTTATTAAACAAAACATTTAATTAAGTTTTAAAGCAGCTAAAATTATGTTTTTAAATATAAATAAAGTTATATTTGCGTTAAATATTTAAAAAACAAATAAAACATTTTTTTTTAAACCCCGAACTATTATTTTAATTTTAAATTTTAAAAACGTTTATTATTATATTAAAAACTAAATAGTAATTAACTTTTATTAAAACTAAAATTAAAAATTATTTTTTAAGCTTGCTAACTAAAATTTTAAATTTTATTAATTTAATTGCAAAAGTTATATAAAAGTTAATATATAAAAATGCTTTTTTATAGCAAAAAAATAAAAAGTTTTATAAAACTTGTTAGAATAACTAGTGTTAGTTGCAACCGTACGTATAAGCATGTACGAAGTTATTGTTATGTACGAGGCTACTAGCACGTGCGCACCTAATTCCCTTTATCGTATTAGCTTGTACGCTAATAAAAGTTTTTACCTAAAGTAAAAACTCTGCTTTATATAAAGCCTTCTTTTTATATAAAAAAATATAAATAAATATAATACAATAAATTATATTTTATTTTACGCGTGTGTTTACTGTATAATATTGTACAAAGCCTATTTAACAAAACTAATTATATTTTAAGCAAGCGTTGCAAAACTAAAAATAAACAACTATAAAATAAAAAACTTTTTATTATAATTAACGCCTAAGTTTTATAAAAATTTAAAAACAATAAAATAGTTAAATTAAGTAATAAAGCTAAAAATAATTGTTTAGCAAAAAAAATATAAACAAGTTAATAACGCTATAGTATTTATAATAAGCTTAAACATAATATGCAAACTTATTAAATAAAAGTAAAAACATTTAATAAAAAGAATTATAATTAATTTAATTAATTTGTATATATTATAGTTAAGTTATTTAAGTTAGCGCATAAAAAGTGCTAAAAAGTGCGTTATTAACTTGTAATACGTTACTAATTTATAAGTAACGTTATAAAAACTAAAGCTAATTATAATAAAACATAAATAAACTTTTATTATAAATTTAATAACTAATAAAACATTTTGCAATACTTTTATAAATTGTTAATGCTATTTAAAGCTTAATAAATATATTATTTTATTTATAAATATTATAATTTCGGTATTTAAGTTATTTTTAATATAAAAGCAAGCAATAACAACATTAAAAGCTATTTATTAAATAGCATAAATTATTTTCACAGCTTTATTAAAGTAATATAAAATATGTTAAACAATTAAAAATATAATTTTTAATAAGCTTTTGTTTAAAATAAAGTATTATTTATTTGCAAATATTTTAAGCTTTTTATAAATTATTTAAACAAGCTTTAATTAATAATATTATTAAAAAAGTTAAAGCTTATTATTTAGCAATACTAAATTGCTTAAAAATTATTATTTATTACAAAAAATTTTTGTTTAATTAATATAAATAATTATATTAATAATTACTTAGTTTTTAGTAAACTTAGAATTTTTTGTTGCTATAAAATATATTTAAAGCTAGCATTTAAAGATTTTTTTATAAAATACAAAATTTATTTTTGTTAGCAATTATAAAAATTAATAGCAAAAAATTTATATAAACATATTTTAAACTTTAAAATTGCTATTCACTTTTATAAAAAACTTAAAAACTTTTTATAAATAGTTTTAGCATAACTTATAATTAAATTAATTTTTTAATTTATTAATTAGCTTATTATATTATTAAAAAATAAGCTAACAAATTAAAAAAAAAAAACGTTTTTATAAAAATTAAAACAAGTTAAAAATAGCTAAAACTAAAATTAAAATTAATTTAAAAAAGTTAAATAATAAAAAACAACGCTAAATATATAATTAGTTAGCAGTATTTAAAGCTAAAAAAATAATAAATGTTTAAGCAAACAAACAACAAATATAGCTTAATATTTAAAAGTAAAAAAGTTAATAAAAGTTATAGCTTGTAGCTTATAGCTAAATATAAAGTTGTTTAACAGCAATATTTATTATACTATTGTTTTAAATCGCGTAATTTAATAACATTTTTTAAAATAGCATAATATTAGTTTTTTAAAACAAAACGTTATAAAAAAGTAATAGCTTTATAATATTTGCTATAATAAGAAAAAAAATAA
>MU377434.1:0-15964 GCA_022495195.1 Xylaria digitata
AATAAAATTAATAAATAAAAAAATATATTATATAATTTTATATTTTTTTATTATAATTAAAATTAAAATTATTTATATATATAAATATATATATATAATTAATAAAAATATTAAAAATTATAATTATTAAATTTAAATAAATATAAATTTTTTTTATTATATTTATTATTATAAAATTAATAAAATTTATTAATTTAATTTTTATATTTTTATTTTTATAATAAAAATTTATAATATTTTTTATATTAAAATAACTAGTATTAGTTGCAACCATATGTATAAGCATGTACAAAGTTATTATTATATACAAGGTTATTAGCACGTGCGCACCTAATTCCCTTTATTGTATTAGCTTATACGCTAGCAGAAGTTTTTACCTAAAGTAAAAACTCTGCTTTATACAAAGCCTTCTTTTTATATAAAGAAATATAAATAAATATAATATAATAAATTGTATTCTATTTTACGCGTATATTTAACATATAATATTATACAAAGCTTATTTAATACTAATTAGTAGTTGCAAAAGCATTTTTTATACGATTGCAAAAGCACTACAAATTAGCAAAAGTAAAAATGGAAGCACCCACGGCCTAACTAAGTCTTTATATCGTATTTTGATTTTTTTGTTACACAAGTATTACTTTTTTAACCAAACTAAATGTACTTGCACGTTAAAGAAACAAAAAGATCGATTCTATTGTTATACAAATGTTACTCTTTTAATAAAACTAAGTGCATTTATATTATAACAAAAGAAATAGTATGCAATTATATTTAATAACTTGTTGTACAATAATAAAAATAACAACTTGTTTGCTTAGTTTTACTTGTAAATATAGCATTAAATATTCTGCACAATGCAATAAAACCTGCTGTATTATAAACTTTAATTAATTTTATGTACGAAAAAATTGCTAAAAACTTTAAGCTTAGTTTTAAAAACGTACAAAACTATTTTAATTTTAAATACTAAAAAAAAAGCGTTAATTTAAGTTGTACAACTTTAAAATTGCTAAACATATAAACAGCGTTTTAAATTATTAAATACTAGTACTTAAAAAATGTTTAACAAAAATTTTAAAAAGCGTACGCAAAAGATTTTAAAAACTAAACAACAGATTACTTTTTTTAAACTTATTATACGCTACGTAAAAAACTACTTCAAATACTTAAAGCTAAAGGCGTATAACCAAAATTAAAAAGGTTAAACCAAACTAAAAGTTTTATACAAATTGTATAAAACAAATATAATTTAACAAAAAATTAGCTAGAACTTCTAACTATTTAAAACAACTTGTTAGCTGCTGTACAAGCATTATTAGTTTTTTTTACGCCAAGTTAGCAACTTTGCGCAATATTATAAAAAACCTTAACCTTAAATACAACTGTACAAACTAGAACTATATAACCAAAACTAATTTAAAACGTACACTTTTATACCTTTAAAAACTATTTTGCCTAAAACTACGTACAACTAACAATTAAAAACTAAAATACTTTTGAACTAATATATAAACATATAACAAAAGTAAAATATAAACCAAACTTTTAGCCAGTATACAAATACCTTATTATTTATTATTTTTAACAAACTTTAAAATAACAAACATATTTTTGCATAATACTAAACTTTATATTAAATAGCTTTTTAATAAACTTACTTTTTATAAAAGATGTACAAAACAAAATAATTTTACTTAAAAAGTATACAATTTTTTAAAAAATTTAAAAAAAAAAAAAGAATTATTTAAGTTAGCTATATAATTTATTATACAACAAAGCATGTTTATTTGTAAATGCTTGTTGCCAACTTGAAATTATAGAAAATTAATATCACGCAGTATTTTTAACTATTTTAAAAAGTTATGCAAAAAACTTTTTTATTTATTATATTAGCCTAAATAAAACTTAAAACAAAATCTATTATGCAATAAATAATCATTTTAATACTAATACAAATTATAGTTAATATTAAGCTAATTAAACTATAATTACTTTTGTATAAATAAAAGAAAAAAACCTTAATTTAGTACTGCATAAAGTATTAAACTTTATAATTAATAAGTTTGCAAAAGCATAACGCACGCTTAGTACAAATTATTAAAAAGAAATTTAATTAAGTATAATAGTTGTACAAGCATATTAAAAAGTATTAAAACTAGCTATAGCATTTATATTTTAAAAGCTAACGTGCAAAAGCTTTTTTTTTAACTTTAAAGCATGCATTTAAGTAGCAGCAAATAATTTATCGAAGCACTTTATATAATAAAACAACAACAGTTATTTTATTAATAAAAAATATAATTAAAACAGCTGTATAAAAGGCTAACAACTTAAGTTTTAACTTAGATTTTTAAGCTAGCTACAAAAAAAAACTAACTAAAAGTATTATACAAAGAAAAAATGCTTTATATGTAGCAAAAAAAGCTGCTAGTTATTTAAACATACACCCTAAAAACAAGCTTATGTAAAAAACTAATACTTTAACTTGCACAAAATAATCTATAACACTTTGCCTACGCCTAAAAAATTTTTAGTATTTTTAACAAAATATAAAAAATTTTTAAAGTTAAACAAAAGTAATAAAAATATTAACAAAAAATTTGGCAGCTAATTAACTTAATTTCTAATAAATAATGCTTTTTTTTATTGTACAACTAGCAAAAATATTTAAAACTGCAAAACAAATGTTTTGTTCAACTAGTTTATACTAAGTAACTAGTATTATACAGAATATTAAAATAAACTATAAAATATAGGCGCTTCAAACTATTTAACAGTAAAAAAAATATAATTAAAGGCCTATTTTAAAATTTATTTTTGTATAAAAGTAAGCTGGACGCTAAAAAATACGTATATTAGATTTAGCGCTAATAATACAATAAGCGCTATTAGTATTATACAAATAAAAAATTTTCTTAGTATAACAATATACTATATTCTAAACAGCTCTACCCTTTCTTATTTTTATTAAAAAACGCCAACAGATTGCAAGCATACTTTAATAACATAAAAAATATTATTGTATAAAAAAATAGCAAAACTATTTTTATTGTACGCAAATAAAAACATTTATTTTTTAATACTAGCTTGCACAAAGCTAAAATATATTTTATAAAAACAAAACTGCAATAGCTTTACTGCCGTTTTAAACACTCTTATACAAAAAGATTATATAATATGCTTAGTTGCGCAAAATACAATATTAACTACTTTATTTTAAAAAAAATTTAGAAATTTTGTTACTACTGTTAATTGCACAACCAAACACTTAAATGTTTTAAATTTTTAATTAAAAACAACTGCAATTTTAATTACAAAATTATAATAAATGCTATACAAATAAATAACAAGCAGGTTTTTTATATAATTAACGCAGCTATATTATTTTAGGCAGCAACATTTCTAAAATCTATATCTGCGCAAAACGCCTAAAAAACGTTATATAAGTGCTGGATCAACGTATACTAAAAACTTTTTAACTATATTATATATAACTTAGGTACAAATTTTTTGTCCAAAAAGTTTTAAAACCAAGTAAGAATTATAAGCACCTAATATTATGCAATATTTATTAAAGCATACTAAGCAATCGGCAAAATTAAAAAAGCATATAGGCTATTCCGCCGTATATACAACATTTTAAAAGCAGAACTTGGTTATCATACAAAAAAAGAATTAATTTTATAAATAGCAGTTAAAACTTTAAACAATACTACTAAATTAAACAGCATCGTACTAACTTTTTTTGTTTTTAAAGCTTATTTTAAAATTAACTAAGATTTACTTTTTTTGTTTAACATTATACAAAAAGTAAAAGCTATTAAAAAGGCAATAAAAATATTATACGAAAAAAAAACAAAGGTTGAAATTAACTGTACAATCAATTAGTACAACAAGCTTGCTTTATATAATATATTATTTTTTTTTTTATAAAGCAAAGTTTTAATATAACATAAAAAAAAAAGTTAAAATAGTTTATACAAAATATAATCGATTAAAAGATTTAATATAATTATCGATTTAATAAACAGTTTAATACGTTTTAAATATACGCAAATTAAACTGTATTACTATACAACTAAAAAAGCTACTTTAGATGCACAAAAAACAAAGCCAAACAACAAACATTTTTAACTTTTAGCTATACAAAAAAAACAAAGACAACTTTAAAAAACAAATAACTTTTATACAACCTTTGTATAACAAGTTAACTAGCTGTTTTTAACTTTTAAAAAAAAACAAAACTATTTTTTAGCTATTAAATTGCGCAAAAACAGCATAATTAACATATTTAGCGCTTTATTCGAAAAATTAAACGCTATAAAGATTAATAACCTTGTTGCACAAAACGTATTCTAGTTTGTAAAGTACAATTTAGCTAAATATAGCAATATTTGCATTTTTAAGTCCTACCTTATATAAAAAATTAAAAAAAAAACAACTAAGCTGTACAAAAAATTAAAACTTGTTATATAAAGCTATAACAATAGTAAAAAAGAAATAGTTTTTATATAATTGCTAATTATTTAGCAAATAAGCTAGCAATTACTTTTTGCATTAAGCTTTTTTTTAATATACGATTTTAATATATTAAGCAAACTTTAAAACATTATATAAGCGTATATATAATCAAAAAATAAGCTAGCTAAAAAAATCCTTATACAATTATTAATAAAACTAAAGTTGAAATATTTTAACAAAACAATTTTATAGATTATACAACTTTTATATAAACTAGCAAAATTAAAGCTATACTAGTTTAAGACCTACTATTAGCACTATTATAAAAAACTAAAAATAACTGTTTTTATATACAACTTATATTTTTTAGTTACAATAAAGCTATTGCACAACTTTAGCATTATTAGTTTTTAAACAAACAACATATTTAGCTTTATAACGCCCGATTTTTTGGCTAAAAAGAAATGTAAGCTATAGCAAGCTAAGTTTTATGCAAAACCAAAGGAAATATTTTGGCTAAACTACCTTATAGAGTTTAATAGCAAACAAATTACTTTATTATCTAAAAACAATATTATTTTAACGCAGAAAAGTTAAACAAACTAATTAAATTTAGTTAACCTTTATACAAAAAACTTTGTGCAACAATATATTTTGCAATGTGCAAAAGGCGCATATATTAATAGTATTTGCTAACTAAAGGCAGCGTACAATCTTGCTGCTGCAGCTTAAATAATAAATTTTAAACCAAACAATATTATAAACTTAAACAAAAAGGTTAAATAGCAAATAAATAATTTAAACCGCAGCTTAACTTTTATACTATTAGATTTGCACTGTACAAAACTGTTTATTTTTACAAACAGATTTTTTGCTAACAATACTAATATAACTTTATAACTTAAATTTTTTATTGTATTAAGTACTAAAAACTATACAAAAGCAGACCCAAACTTTAAAATTAAAAGAAATATTATATACTAAAATTTTAATAAGTGCAAAAAAGTAACTAAAAGCATATTTATTAATAAATTGTACAGCATAGTTAACAGCTTTAATAACGCTATTGCTTTTTATACAACACTTTTAAAAATTATAATTACGCTAAGTTTACTTTTTATTTTAGCAGTTTTATATTTTAATTTAAGGTTGTTATACAACTGTTTAATAAAGCTAAATATAACGCAAAAAAAGCGCTTAATAATAAATATTATATTACTTAAAGAGTTGTACAAAAAAAAAAAAATCTTTAAAATACAATAAATTAATAGCAAAAATAATTTTACTAACATATTTATAAAAAAAACGCTAAATTAAGCACTAAAAACTTTTATATTAATAAATAAGCTACTTATACAAGTAAAAGCATATATAAACAAAATTTAAATAGTTATATACAATTATAACAATTATAAAAAAAAAAATGCATAATAGTAAAAGCAATATACAAAAATATATTAACTTTAAAAAAAACTTCAAAAAACAAAAAATAACGCAAACTTTATTTATTTCCATTTTTTTTATCGTACAATTATTTCTTTTACAAACACTTTAACTTTAACTTTTTTTTAAACGTAATAACTGCAATAAGCGCTATACAATTTTTAAACGCACGCTGTACAAGCATTACTTTAAAACTTTATAACTTAACAACATTTACAAAACAGAAAACTATTACAATTAGCATAAGCATTCTGCTTATACAAAGCAACAGCAGTGCTGCGCAACTAAATAAAAACAGCTTAAAAATAACCTTTGCAGCAAATAATACATGCAATAAACAAATTTAGCGGCTTGTAAGCTGGAACTCGGATCTAAATGTTAACCAAAAGCATTGCAGCAACTTAAGCTTTTTTGGCCTACGTACAAAAAGCTAAAACTATTAATAACATTATATAATAAACGTATAACAAAAAAAAAAATATATATATTAATGTAAAACAAATACAAAAGCTAACAATTGTTAAAATTATTTATTAAAAGCAATATAACATTAAAGCTAAGCTTTTAGCCAATAATTGTAGGCGTATAACTACTATTGCTAAACATACAAGTAGCATTTATTGTATAAGTATATATATATGTATATATATATATATGTATATATGTATGTATATATATATATATATATATAAACAAAAGCAAACAAAACGTACAAAAAAAAAAAATAAAGGTATAAAAAAAATAAAAAACAGCTAAAAATTTTAGCAATATTTATGTTTAAACTTTCCTTTGTATAATCAGCTTTTTTTGTACAATTAACCTACTTGTATAGCCAAAAACACACTTTAATTAAAATTTAACTTTTACTATTTGTATAACGGCCAATAAAATTGTACAAACTAGCAAAATTGTAAACTTTGCTAGCGTACAAAAGCAAACCTTTAATTAGCACAAACTAAACCAACAGCTTTATAATTAGTTATTTATACTTTTAACTAATTAAACTAATTGTATAATTAAAGCAGCAGTTTTATAATATATTTTTTATAATTTAATTAAAAAAATAAACTACTAATTTGATTTTGTATGCAAAAGTAATTATTTGACTACTTTTTTAAAACCTAAGAATTATTTCTCAAAAACGCCTACTAGCGGAAAGGTTTCCCCGGGGTGGCGCGGGCTGCGGCGCGGGCTGTGCACAACGGGCTGGAAAGTAGCAGCAAAATTAACTAAAAAAGTAGCAGAAAAGTTTATTAAAACAACCGAAAGTAACAGAAAAGTTTTGCAAAAAGTAGCAGAAAGGTTTGCTAAAACAACTAAAAGTAGCAAAAAGATTTCGCAAAAAATAGCAAAAAGGTTTGCTAAAACGACCAAAAAGTAGCAGCAAAATTTACTAAAAAGTAGTAAAAAGGTTTACTAAAACAACTAAAAATAGCAAAAAAGTTTACTAAAAAATAGCAAAAAAGTTTGCCAAAACAACTAAAAGTAATAAAAAAGTTTATTAAAAAGTAGCAAAAAAGTTTGCTAAAACAACCAAAAAGTAGCAACAAAGTTAATCAAAGAAGTAGCAAAAAGGTTTACTAAAACGACCAGAAGTAGCAGAAAGGTTTGCCAAAACAACCAGAGGTAGCAAAAAGGTTTACCAGAAAGTAGCAAAAAGATTTACCAAAAGGTAGCGGAAAGGTTTGCTAAAACAACCGGGGGGTAGCAGCAAAGTTGATCGAAAAGGTAGCAAAAAGGTTTTGCAAAGTTATAAAATTAGTTCTAAAATTGTTATTTCTTTCTCACCTTCTGCAAAAAAAAAAGCCCTCAGTCCATCTTTCTATCTACTATTAACTAAAATACTAGTTCAATATAGCAATCGAAAAAGCCGCTTTACAAAGCTACTTTTTACTAAATAGGTTGCCTTTTTATTTCGAGTATGTTATTAGTGGCCTTAGACATTTTATTAGCGTATTACTTAACAAGGTTTTCAAGCCTACTTTAGTATTACGATTGCGTAAACTGCTTTATAACATTATATTAATATTATAAACAAAGATTCTAAGCTAAAAAAAAAAAGAAAAAAAAGCAACAGCAAAGCTTGCAATCTTTTAAAAATAAATATAATACAATTATTAATCTGTAGGTTCGTGCGTTCTTTATTAATATAGCAGGTTTGTAAAGGTTTATATGTTACATTTAGACTTTTCTTAGAAAATAAAAGCTATTACAAAGCAAAAAAATTTCTAGCAGTAATGTGTGCAAACTACGCCTTTCTAATAAACTTTAGCATATCTAGCACTATTTACAATAAAGTCTTTTAGCTTCTAGCCTAAAATTACCTTAATTTTTTAAATAATTAGTTATATAAGCAAGATATAATTATAATATTAGTTTAAAAATAAACGTAAAAATAAATATTATTTTACGTTTAAGATTTTTATTAAATTTAAAGGCTTTTTTTAATTTTTTGTATATAATTCTACAAGATTGCAAAATAATAATTAATAATTAAAAGCTTTTAATAAATAACAAAAAGTTTTATAATAAATATTAATTAACCTTACTTTCTTTGTTTAAATTAATTTTATTTTTTGTTTTTTAAATAGTTTATATATATTTATTTTAAAAATTAAATTAATTTTAAATTATTAGTTAATAAAACCTTTTTCTACTTTTTTTTTATTTTGTTTACGTTTTTATTTATATTACTATTTTCTTTTCTTTAGCTAGGCCGCCCAGCGTTTTTATGTTTTACCTCTTTTTCTTCTTTTTAATAAAATTAAGTTTTTAATAAGCCGCTTTATATTTTTACCATATTTTATTACATTAACTCAGGAGGTTTGCTTGCTTTTAAGAGATTTTACTACTTTTTTGTTTTTTAGCTAACTAGGCAATAAGACCTAGTGTATAAAGTAAAGCCTACTATGGGTAATGTAAAGCTTGATACGCAAACGTTTTATTTAGCTTTTTAGAAAGCTTTCGGCCTATTAGTAAAAAGCTTTCTAAAGTACAGTTTTTGCTTGCAAGTATAAACAGGTAAAATAGCTGCGCTATAAAGCAGCATAGCAACTTAATTTAATAATAATATAACTAAATATAACTAATTAATAAAAAAAAAGTAATAAATAAAAAATTTAAATATAAATAACTATAAAGCAGAATTTAGTATATAATATTTGTATTATTATATTTATTTTATAATCTGTAGCATATAATTGTATAGCTAGGCTTTTACTAAAATAAAATATTGTTTTAAGCTTTAACTTAGTTTATATAACGCTATAATAACGTATTTATTATAAAACGTCCGATTTTCTTTCTAACCTAAGCATTTTCTTATGTTTAACAATTATTATTATAACAAAAGCTTGGTTAAAAAAAAAAACTGGCTAGCTAACCTAGTTTTGCAATACATTACACTTTTTTTGCTTTTTTAAACCAGACCTTAAGCTGCTTATTTAAACATATCTTTTATTAGTTGTTATTTCCTTATAAATTGTATTTACTACTTTGTCCTTTTTATTAAAAAAAATAAACTTTATTAGAAAAAAAAAAAAAAAAAAAAAAAAGATTAAGCCTATATACTGCTTACAAAAAAATAAAAAAAGAATAAAAATAAGTTAAAAAAAAGAAAGCAAAGCACTTATATAATTAGATACAGCTGTATAGCAAACTATTATATACTTTATAGCAATACTAGAATTATATAATTATGCTTTTACTGTTATTATATAGTTAAGCCAGCGCTAGCATAATTAATATAGTTTTTTAAAGATTTTTTTTTTTTTTTTTTTTTTCTTTTTTTTGTTTTTATAACTTTTTTGCACATATATATTTTAAATCTGCTTTTTTTTGTTACTTTATATTTTTTACGTGTAATGCTAAACTAATTAAAACGTAGTATAATAAAGTTAACTATTAAGCTATTTGTTTATTTAAAAAAGTATTATTTAGCTGTTTATACAAAATGTTGCTTTAGTTATATTAGTTAAAAAGTAATTACTTATTTAAGCAGCGCTAGCTATATTAGCAAGTCTTTTATAAACTGGAAAGCTATTTAAGCCTAAGTTTTATAAATCTCTGGCATTATTTCTTATTACAGCGAACTAAGCGCTTTTTAGTACTTTAACCCTACGTGCAATTAGATTTTTTATTTTTATTTTTTTTTTATTAACGCTTATATATGTTATTACTGTTTGTACGTTTGTTAGTTAGAACTGTATATGCGAACCTATTGCGTTAACTAATACAAATAAGTTAACTTAAGAAAAAAGGGCGGTTGCTATAGCGTATACACTTTTAAGCTTTTAATAAAGAAGCTGCTGTAGCAGTTTAAAATGCTTTGCTAGCAGTTTTTTATGTAGCAAGTAGCTTTTATTTAGTTTAAGGTTGAAAAAGGTTGGCATACGCTTGCTTATGCTAAGGGGCTGTTAGTTGAACAGTTGTAAACTAAAAAAAAAAACAAAAAAAAGAACAAAAAAAAAAAAAAAGATAAAGAAAGAAAAAAAGAAGGCAAAAAAAAAAAAGAAGGCAAACATGGTTGTTGGGGCGGCTTTTGCAATTTAAATGCAATATTGCAGTCTTATAATTAGCACGTTTATTAGTAGGCAAAAAAAAGGCAAAAGCTGGCCGAAAAAGCTGCTAGTATTAATTACAAGTCCGTATAAATAAAAAAGCTAAATTAAACATAATACTTTTATAACAAAAATATAAAGTAGCTATATAATAATAGTTAGCTTTTGCCTTTAAATGCTGCGTTAGCTAAAATTTAAAACGTAGAAGCGTAGGCTTAGCAGTATAAACTGCAGCTTTTAGTAGCGTTTTTGCAGCATATGCTAGCTTATTGTTAAAAGCAACTAAAAGCTATGCTGCACAAGTTTTTATAATAGCTTGCTAGCATTAAACTTATTTAGGCCGCTATTTGTTTTTTTTTAGTAAAAAATTAAAGGATAATAATGGTATAATATAAAAAGTATTAGGCTTGCTATTTATGCTATTGTATACAAATGTTTTAGTTTGGTTAAAAAAGGGCTATAAACTAGCATAATATGCGTTTTATAAACAATTAATAAATATTGCTTAAAGTTATTTGCATATAGCTTGATTTAATAAAGAAAGAAAAGAAAAAGAGGGCGGCTGCTAACAATAATAATAATAACAATAATAGCGGCGGCAGCAGCTGTAAAAAAGCTAAAAGCTAGCTAAATAAATATATATTTTGTTTTAGCATTATATTGCTGCGCTAAAAAGTAATGTAAAACATATATATTAATTTGCTGCTGCATTTTATTGCTGTATTAGAAATTAATAGCTAGTTAAGTAAGTAGCAGCAGGTTGCTGTTTATACCCAAATGTTAGCTGCTTTAATATAGTGCAAACGTTTGTTTATATTTAAGTACGCGTTTAAAAAGCAATTGGAGGACCCAAGGGCTATAAACTTTAAAGCGCCGGCCAAATTTATTAAGTTTTTTTATAATTAGCTAGCTAATAAATTATATACGCTTTTTAACATTATAATTTAATAAATGTTATATAGCAAAAAGTTTTAACAAAAAGCTGAAAGCATACTAAAAATATAATAAGCAAATAACTAGCAATCGCTTTATTATATAAGCAAGCAAATTAAGCTGTAGATATTGTGTAGCGCTATTTATGCCAGCGTAAATAAAGCTAAAGCGCTGCTTAACCGGCTGTTTTTTAGCTAATAATTTACTGTAGCTTATAAAATTGTGCTTGCTAAAATCTTTAATAGTTTTTTGATAAAAAAGCTTAAATAGTTATTTGCTACTTATTTATAAAACAGTTAGCTGTAGCTTAGCGTTAAAAAGCTAGTTGTATTTATTGCTAAAGCTAGCACTTTTTTTATTAAGCAGTTTAGCTGCTAAATGCTAGCGCAAATAAAGGCGTATACAAGCTAGTTAAAGGCGTTTTAGAAATACTTGCTTGCTGTAACATATATTTAGAATAAACAGCTAAGCTAGAGCTCCAAAGTAATAACAATATAGCATTGCAATATGCAGTAGCTGCTATACAACGTTTTTATATATAACAGCATAGTTATATTAATAACAGATTATAATAAAGCAAAGGCAATCTGGAGTATTAAGCAAAAGGTAGCGCAGTTTTTGCTAGCGCGGCTTAAGGCTATTATAGTGGCTTATATTGCGTAAATGCTTTTGTTTAAGCTGTTTTTTTATATGCAGGCAAGCAGGTCGGCTTTTTCTGCTATTTAGCTGGCTAACAAAAAGTAGCTATAAAAAAACGGGCACAAAAGCTGTTGAAAAACGTTAACGCTTAGCAGCGCGCTATTATTTTTTATTATGCAACATTTTGGCATATTTTTAACTGTAGCCGATTACTGCTATTTTGCTATAGAACTAGGCTACAAAATACGCAGGCTTATTATGTAGCAAGTTAAAGCAAAAATAGCTGGCTACAGCAGGTCAGATTTAAATAGGCTAAACAATTTGTTTACAAACAAAAAACAAAATAGCAGCTGTTAAAATTACATGTAAAATTTTTAAGCTATACATAATATAGTTATTATACAGCAGCATTATGCTGTTTACGTCCAATATTTCGGTTAGCTATAGCTTGGGCTAATTTCTTTTTATTAGCAGATTAGCTGGCTATAGCATAAGTTTTTTTATATTAATATGGCTAAACTAAACTTTATATTAGCTGTTATATATATAAACAGTAATAGTAGTAATAGTAATAGTAATAGTAATAAAAGAAAAAAGGGAGCCTAGCTTGGTTTAAACAATTAAAAGCATAAGTTTAAAAAGCATAAGTTTAAAGAAAAGAATAGAAAAAAAAAAAATAAAAAAAGCTAGCATAACAATATTATTAGCTGCTTACTAAATTAAAAGCGATAGCAAGGTAGTTTAGCTAAAAAAAAAAAGCTTGCTGTCCATATAGCCTAAAATTAAGAGCTAAAACGAACAGCTATCGCATTTTCTTTTAATAATACGTTTTACGCCGCTATTTCCTTTTATTTTGCCATGCTGCCACCACGTATAAAAAATGCTGCCAAATATGCAAGCAAGCAAGATTTTAACTTTAACAGCACACTTTATACACTTTTAAAAGCCAGAGCTACATAAAAGATTTCTAAACAATAAAATAGTATAGCTTATATTCTAAAAATAAAAAAAAGCTAAGTATTAATTATAGTGCTGTTTACTAAAAGCAGAAAAAGTATACTATTTATGCTGCTAGCAAAAGCTAAAAACTATAACATAACAATAATAGTTGTATTGTTTATAGCGCTTTTAAAAAATTTAACGCAGCGCACGCGCAACTTTAGCATTAACTATTTTATATAACGCTTTGCTAAGCGTAACAAGCAAAATAAAATAGCTTGCAAAGCCCAGCTAGTTATAGTTAGCACAAATATAGTTTTTTAAAAAAAATTTATAATATATTTTAATATATTATGTAGGCATAAAAAGCTAAGCCAGATCTTTATTAACAAATACTATATAATTATAATAAATATAGCATATTGCGCAAAGCTAAGTGCGTTGTACAAGCTTTACCGGTTTAGCTGTTCTATTGTATTGCTTACAGCCACTTTTTCTATTTGTTTAAAGGTTTAGTTTTGCTAATCTATGCTTATAAAAAACGTTACAATTCTTTAGGCCTTTATAGCAAAAAAAAATATCTACTATGCTGTCTAAGTAGTTAAGCCAAACAAAAGCGCAGTTAAAAAAAAAGTACTAGCGTTAATTACGCAAATAAAGCAGCTAATAACTAGTAATAAAAAAAAAGTAATATATTGCTAGTTTAAAAAAGCATGCAAATAGTTTGTATAAAAGCTAGGCTATACATATTATTATGCAAACATATTAAACAACTTGCGCGCTGCTATAATATTATTATAAGCAGAAAACAGAAGCGGGCGCAGCTAGTAAATAGTAGCTACAACGTTGTTAAATATAAAAGTAAACATTTTTAGAATCTAAATAGTGCTGCATATTAAACCGCCGTATAAGCTAGTTAACTTTATTTAATAAACAGGGCAGAACAAACAATAAAACAAAAACAAAGTAATTTTTATTATTATACATAATAAGCAGCTAGCACAAACTAAAAAAACTAGTAATAACGTAGTTCATATAAACTAAAAGTAGATAATACAATTTATTAAAACAACTAGCTGTTGCTACACTATAATAAAAGCGTTTATAAATAACGTAGCCAATAAAGATTACAATTTAGTAAATAGCAAGCAATATAACTGTTGCTAAACGTTGCTAACAAAAGCAACAACATTTTATTACAGTTTTGCAAGCAATAAAAATAAAAAGAAAAGCAAAAAAAAAAGTGAAAAAAAAAGTAAAAAAAAAAAAAGTAAGAAAAAAAAAAGTAAAAAAGAAAAAAAGGCAACAAATCGGCTAGCTAAGCATATAAAAAGCTGGCATATTAAAGTAGCTAAACTAATAGTATAATTAAAAGTGATTAAAAAGAAATGCTTAATATATTATTGTTAATAATAAGTGCGTAAGCAAATAAAAGCCAATATAAAAAAATTTAACTATCGGCCAGCTTAATGCAAATATATCTCCTATAAAACATATATAACATTCTAGCAAAAGATTTAGTTTAAAGCATATAGCTGCTGCTTCAATTGCAAGCTCCTACAAAATTAGTATAAAAAAAAAAAAAAAAAGGGTTTTAGAAAGCAAATATATTAGTAAAATAACTAAATACTGCAGTTAAGATTAATAGCCAGGCGGCTTAAAAAGTTTGTTTAGCTAGCAAAAAAGGAGTTTAAGGTTAACATACTCTGTATAAATAGGCTTGCTTTATAAATAAAACAAAATCGGCAGTAATATAAGCAAAAAATTACCAACGCCATTGCATTATAAAATTTTCTTATACATAACTATTTTCTAACAGTTTAATTATTAAACTTTTTTTTTTATTTTTTTTTTATTTTATAAATAAATATAAATATAAAAAAAAAAAAATTAAGTTATAACTAACTATTAACTATATAATAATAAAATATAACTAATTAATTAACTAAGTATAATAAAAAATAAAAATATAATTAATAAAGTAGTAAAAATAATTAAAAGTATAAAAAAAAAAGTATAAAAACAAGGGTTAAAAAGTAGTAAAACCTGGTAAATATATAAAGCAGCCTATTAAAAATAAAAACCAAAATTAAAAAATAAATTCATTATAATAATAAAAAAAGTAAAATAATAAAAAAAAAACAAAAAATAATTATTTATTAACAAAAAAGATAAAGTAATAAAAAGTAGTAAACATATAAAGCGACTAATTAAATATAAAAAAAAGAAAAGGTTATATTAATAAAAACATAAATAAAAAAAAAAAAAAAAAAAAAAAGAAATTCATAAAGCTATAAAGCTTAAAAAGAGTATAGAGCAGCAAGTAGGAAACATAATGTTAAAAAAAAAAAAAAAAAAAAAAAAATAAGGTGAAAAAAAAGAAATTAATTAAAAAAAAAAAAAGAAAAAAAAAAAGATGTAAAGTAGTAAAACCTGGTGAATATATAAAGCAGCCCGTTAAAAACAAAATGTAAAAAAAAAAAGAAATTAAAAGTGGTTAATTAAAATGAATAAAAAGCAAAAAAAAAAGAAATATATAAAAAAAAAAAAAAAAAAAAAAAAAAAAAAAAAAAAAAAAATAAAAAAATATATTTGTAAAAAAAAAAAAAAAAAAAAAAAAAAAAAAAAAAAAAAAAAAAAAAAAAAAAAAAAAAATTTGCAAAGTAGTAAAAACCTGGTGAACATGCGGAGCAACCCGTTGAAAACAAAATATAAAAAAAAAGAAAAATAAAAAAAAAAAAAAAAAAAATAAAAAAAAACAAAAGGAAATTTATAAAATTATAAAGTATAGAAAAAATATAAAACGTTTTAACAAAAACAAAATATAAAAAAAAAAAAAAAAAAAAAAAAATAGTAAAATAAAAAAAAAGAAATTTATAAAAAAAAAAAGAAAAAAAAAAAAAAAAAAAAAAAAAAAAAAAAAAAAAAAAAAAAAAAAAAAAAAAAAAAAAAAAGTAAAAAAAAAAAAAAACATATTTAAAAAA
>MU377435.1:0-15938 GCA_022495195.1 Xylaria digitata
TTTTAAATAATAAATTATATATATATTTTTATAATTTTTATTTAATTAAATAAAATAAAAAAATTATTAAATTATTATATTAAAATTTAAATTTTTTTAATTTATTAATTTAATTATATTTAAATATTTAAAAAAAAAAAAAAAAAAAAAATTAATATTTTATTAAATAATTATTAAAAAAAATATTTAATTTTAAATTTAAGTTTAAAATAAGGCTAAGGTAATTTTTTTAAGCTTTGGGTTAGGATTACTATTGTGTTAACGTTTAATTTAAAGAAAATTAACTTGGTTTTTTTTTATTAACTAGTTATAGCTAATTATAGGCTACAAATCTGTGTTGCTATTTTTGTTGCTTTTTTGTATTAGCTAATTATAGCAAGCATTACTTTTTTTTTTTTTATAGTTTATTGTATTACTATTTTTGTAATAGCTTAGTTATAGCAATATATAATGCAAAAATTTAACGCTTTATAAAAAAGAATATTATTAATATAATTCTATCTTTTTTTTTTTTTTTTTTTTTTTTGTTTGCTTGTTTTTTTGTTTTTAAGTGTTTGTTAAGCATTATGCTACGCTTTACTTTTTTTGCTTTTATGCAGCTTTTTATGTTTTGCTTATTTTAGCTTATATAAGGTTATATAGATTTTTTATATATATATATTTAGCTAATATAGCTTATAGTTTATAGCTTTATTATTAATAAAAAATTAACTTTTTTTTTGTTACGTTTAAAAAGTTTTTTAAAGTTAGATATAATATAATATATATTTTATATAATAGGTTTTATATAAAACTAAAGCTTGTAAAAAAAGAAAAATAGTGTGCAAAGCAGATTTAAATAAATTATAATAATATAAGCAAACAAAATTAAAAAGAACAAACTTTAATTAATAGTTTGGTTAATAGTGCATTTAAATTATAATATCTTTTTTTAAGTTTTACACTTATAAAATTAACTTAATTTATATATAGTAGCTTTGCTATAGCTGCTAAGCTTATTTATATTATAATAGCTTTGTTATTATTTTTGTTTTTTTTTTATATATTAATTAAAACTGTTGTTAATAAAAAAATGGTATAGCTTTTTTTTTATAAAACTTTTGCTAATATAAAATAAAATATTGTTTAATTTAAACTATAAATATTATTATGTTAAAATAGGCTGCTTAAGCTTTATTAAGCATTATGCTTTTTTTTTTTAATATAGAATATAGCTGGCAAAAACGTGCTAAAGCTTGCAAGCAAAAAGTGGCCGCTTAAAAGCAAAAGCTTTTTTATTTTAGCACTTAAGTTTGTATTATTTTTTTTGCTTTAATTTATTTGCAACTAGGTAGCTAAAATTTTATTTTGGCTGCTGTACTAGTTTTATATTTAGGGTTGGCTTTATTATTTTTTTTTAATACAAATATTTTATTATGCTACTAATATTTAACAAAATAAAGTTGTAAACTGTTTTTTTTTTTTATAAACAATAACTTTTTAATTTTTAAACTCTAGCTTTTTAACTTATATATTAAAATACTTTTTTTTTAATATAAATCTGCATTGCTTAAATTATGTAGCAACAACCTTATTATATTTAATTTTTACAATTCTAATAATTCTAACAATTTTGATAACTTTGATAATGTAGACGCTATAGACCTTAAATTTTTTATCTAACGTTTATATAAAAGCTGTACTAACTATAATAACTATTTTGCTGTGCGTATATTAAATAAAAAAAAAAAGCTTTATAAAAGTAGCAATAAATAAAGCGATTATAAAAGCTTTAATTAAAGCTTTGTAGCAAACTGAGAACTTTTAATTATTACTTTTTTTAATTGTAATCAAATTAATATAGCAGCTTTTATTACTTTTTTTTTTGCAGCAAGCTTTATGCAGACTGATAAGAACAACAAAGAAGAAAAAGAAGAAGAAGAAAAGGAGGAAAAAGAAGAAACGGCTACTTAAGGCATTTTTTAATATAATTGGCTTTTTTAGCAGTTCTTGATCCTGCTTATAAAAAAACGTAATAAAGTTTAATAACAAATTAAGCGTATGCATAAAGAGTGGTGCTTTTGTAATAAGAATACTAATTTTAAAACTAGCTACTTTTTAGTATTAGTACTATTGTATAACTGGAAATAAAGCTTTTAAAAAACAGAATATTTTAAAATAAAAGATATTTTATTTTTTAAAAGCTATAAGTAAATAGTTTTATTATTTTATAAAGCTGCTTGTTTGTTATTAAAAAAATGTTTATAAAACAATTAAATATATTATTTTATAAAACCGGTGCTATATTATTAAAAATAGTAGACTTTATTATTAACAGAAAAATGAAGCAATAGTTATAAAGCTTACAAAATAATAATTTAAAAAACATTTCTGCTTTTTGGCTAAAGCTAAAAACTTTAGCTATGCTTTTTTAGCATACTTTTTTAAATAATAATAAGTTAGAACTTTTTTTTTAGTTTATTAAAAACTTTTTTTAAAACTTTTAATAATAGTTGTTTATTGTACAAACATATAATATTAATAGCTACTTTTTATAGCTCTGCTTTTTAAAAAGCGTTTTATATTATTTATTTTTTTTTTTTTATTTGTTTTTATATAATATTGCGGTATTATAAAACATATACTGCTTATTTAAAAAAAAATTTTTTTATATTACTTATAATATTTTGTTTAATAGTTTTAGCTTTAGCAAAAGGAATATAGTTTATTTAATTTTTTTTAACTTATTTTTTATTTAAAAGTATTATTAAACATAGTTAATATTTTAAGTATAAAAACAGTTTGTAAACAACTATATTTTGCTAGCTTTTTATTATTTTTGCTTACTTATTATAATTAACTAATATTTTATTAGTTTTGTTTAAGCAAAGGTAAAAGCTATGCTATAGCTAATTAAAATTTAAGCGTTTTATTGTTATAAGCATTTGCGTTATAATATTTTTTGCAAATATGTTGCTTTGTTTTAAAAATATTTTAAAAGGCTATATAATAAGTACAAATTTGGCTATTTTGTATATTTTATTATTTTTTTATAAAAGTATAACATAAAAAATATAATAATAAGCAACTTGTTAAAAAAAGCTTTTTATAAATTTTTTAACAACTACTTATTTAATTTAAACTTAAAGCAGCTGTATTTTAACGTTATTTAGGTTAACTTTGCTTTTTATAACTTTTTTTATATTATTGGGCTTAAAAATAAAAAAGATAATAGTACGCTGTTTTTTTTATTATTATATAAGTTAAAATGTTTGGCTAAAATATTTTGAAAAGCTAACAGCAAGTTTTATAAGTTTAAGTTTTATTATTATATGCAGTATTTTTTTAAAAATATTGGCTTATTAAAGCTGTTTAATAATTATGCTAGCTTATAGCATAAAAAGCTGGTTTTATATTAGCTTAAAGCTTATAATATATATAAGCAGCACTTTTGAACACCAAATAAAGGCTTATTGTTTTTTAATGCGCTATAGTTTGTTTTATTAGCTTTTAGGCCCAACTTTACAAAAGCTTATTATTATAGCGAAGCGAACGCACTATTGTAAAAAAAGCAGCTGCTTTAAGTTTTAAATGTTTTTTATGCTTTTTAGTTTTATAAAAGGTTGTTTTATAATATATTTTTTATTAGTTTAGATGTTTTAACGCCGCTTATGTATAGCATTTGCTGTAAGTGTTAAATGCTTTAGTTATATATTATTATAACTGTTAACTTTAGCATTTTGCTTTTTAGCTAAAAGTGTTATTTTTTTTTGTTTATAAATAATGCTATATATAACTTTTTTTTTTTTTTTTTAATTTAAAATTTAAATAATTTTATAATAATTTTAGCTATTTGTTTTATTAAACTTATTAAAAAACTGGCTATATTTGTATTATTAAACCTAGCTATATTATATAATTAGTTTAATACTAATTAATAAACTAGAAACTTATATATTAATTAGGTGCTGCTTATTTTTTTGTAGTTAACTTGTAATAATAATATATTTTTTTAAGCAACTTAGCTATAAAAAATTAAATAAAAACGCTGTTAGCTTAATAAGAAAACGCGGCAATGCTAAAGACTTGGTATTAAAAAGGTTGTAAAAACGTATGGTATAACATAGCTGTTAAACAATTTGTTTGATTAGTATTTTTTTAGGCTTATTAGCAATGCTTTGAAATTTGTTTGGGATTTTTTTTTTAGGGCTAAATTCAGCAATAATAAGCTAAAGTAAAGTATAATTAAAGGTTTGTTAAAAGCTGCGTTATTTTTTAAAACTATATTGTTTAAAAACTTGGCATGTATATAACAGTATGCTAAAATATTTGATTAAGGCTATAAAGTGCAGCTATTATAAAGCAAGATTTTTAAATTAGCGTTCTAAGTAATTATTTGCGTATACAATTTGAAGTTTTTTTATATTTACGTTTTATTTGTTAATTAGTTAAGATTTTTATATGCAGCTTGTAATATTATATTATATAAAAGCTTGCTAAACTTTATTACGAAGCATTTTTAAGTTATAACTTTTTTTAACGTTATAAAAATATAACTTAAAGCTTTTGCAGCGTTAAAAAGAAAAGAGGTTGCTATATTAGTAGGTGACTGCATACTATTGTTTAATAACAAAGTATTAATATTTATTATAGCACAATAGAAAAAGCTAAAAAAAGTAAAAAAAAAAGGTAACGCTAATAATAATTATAATAATGCTAAATGCTAGCTTTAGTTGGTATATGTATATTTAATATTAAGCAGCATTAGCAGCACTGTGTATTAAAAAGTTAAGAGTTTTGTTTAGCAGTATATTAAGATTAAAACAGCTTGGCACTAAATGTTTACTAATTAAAAAAATATTATTTACGTTGGCCGAAATAATTAGTTAAAATATTGCAAAGTATATGCTAGATTGTATATATTTGTTATACCAAACTTTAAGCGTATTAAGTTTATTTATGTTTAAACAATAAAATGTAGCGTTAACAACTTTTGATTTAACTTTTTTAGCATTGCTTACTATTGTTTTAAAATATTAAGTTATTAGATTTTGGAGCTAAAGCTTTTGCGCGATTTTATTATTTATTTGTTAAGCATGGCGCTTATGTTAATAGTATTTATATATTTTTTATTATTTAATAGTTAGCTTTAAAAATTTGTTTTTAAGTTATTTATTTTTATTTACTTTTTTATTTGTATAAATAATAGTAATAAAGTTTTTGGCGCTATATATTTTGGGTTTTATATTTTTATTTGGTATTTTATTAAAATAGATGCTAAAGGCAGTATTTATACGTTTTTCGAATAGCTTTTAATTAAGCTGGTGCTATGGCTTATTTTGTTTTAAACGTATAAAGAACTGTGCTTTAGCATGTATTTTAATAGCGCAGATTTTTTGTTATTAGCTATTAATTTATTAGCATAGCTTGACTTATATGGTAATATAGCTAATATTTTAATATTAGGAAGCAAGGTATTAGATTTTTGTTTAAAAAGGCTGGGTTAAGTGATTTTGGAGTACTTAGTTACTTAGAAAGGGCTTAAGATGGCGCTTACAAAATGGAGTAACTGCGTAAAGCTAAATAATAATAAAGAGGATAATGATTTAAAAAGTATATTATTTTAGAATAGTATAACTATAGTATTAAAACTTAGCAATAAAAATGAGAGTAATTAGATATTAAATAAGCTAAATGTATAGTTAACATAATATAAACAATAAAAGTACTTGTACTTTTATTTAAAAAAAAATATTTAGCAACACTAGGTAATTAACTTTTTTTTATTAGGTGCTTTTTAGAAACAGAATATTTGTTATTAATAGGTTGTTTTGCAACTTTTTTTTTTAATATGTTTTTTAAAAATAGAATATTTAAAATTGTTATGTTGTTTATAGCAACTTTTTGCTTTTTAGGTTATTTTAAAAATAAAATATTTAAACTATAGCTTTTTTTTGCGGCTTATACTTATTATACTCTTTTTTTTTTTTAACACCTTTTTTTTTTTGCTGTAGCGCCCTCTTTTTTTTCTCTGCTTTATTTTTAGATATTTTATTTTTAATACTTGTAACTATATATTTTAATTAAAGGCTTAATTAGGCAATATTGCTTTTTTGCTTTAGTTAATATGGCTAAAAATTCTGTTAATAAAGGAAAATTATTAAATAAAAAGGATATAAAGGTTGTTTTAAGCAACTTTTTTAGAAACTTATAGCTAACTTGGTATTTTGTACGCAAAAAAGATAAAGTGCTTAAGGCTTTTTTATTTTTAATTAGAGAAGCAATATTATTAGAAATGATTAGCAGTTTAAAAAATTTAAACTTTGTTTATTGTTTTAATATTTAAATTGTAGCCTTAAAAAACAAAGCGCTTTTTAGGGTTATAACTTCGGTTTATTAATTTTTAAGTTAAAATAGTTTTTACTTTTTTGTTGATATATATAGTAAGCACTTTTTTTATTATTGTTATATATATAAAGTAAAAATAGAATATTTTAACTACTTTGGAATATTTTATTTTTTATTAGTTTATAAGTTTAGTTATTTATACTTTTTTTTTTAGCATTAGTAGTTTTGCAATTTTATTATGATTATTGATTATATAGTAAATTTAAAAAGACTTTTGATTTTAGAACTATGCTTTTATTTGTTGCTAATATAAAAAAACATTTTAACAAATAAAACGTTAGCTTTTTTGTTATTAGCTTGGCTTAAAGCTTTTTTAATAACAATTAGCAATAAGATTTTTTATATAATGCTTTTTAGCGCTTTATAAGTAGCTAAATGCTGGGCTTTTTGTTATTTATTGCATAATAAAGCAACTTAATATTATAATAAAGCATTAGGCTTATTATTGTTATAGCAGCTTGTTAGCTACTTATTAAATTTTTTAAACATTTTTGTTTGTTAAGCAGTGTTATTAAGTATATGTTTAAAGAATTTGCTGGCGATTATTAGTATTGCGCTATTATATTTATATTATTTTATTAAAAACGCTATTATAGTTTTAAAAATAATGTTTACTGTAAACAAAAGCGTATAATTATTTGCTTATATATGTTTACTATTGTTTTTAATGTTATAGCGGACATTATTTATTTTGGCGCTTATATTATGTTTGCTGCTTTTGTTTAAAGTAAAGTTATATTAGAGCTGTAGATTAGCTTTTTTAAATCTAAGCTTTTTGTTTATAAAGCTATTATAAAAAATACTTATTAAAACTTAGTAAATGCTGTTTAAATATTTGGTTAAACTATAAATTATAATAAGCGTTTTAAATTATAATTTAAAATATATATATTATATAAGCTGCTTGTAGCTATTAGTTTATAGCAGGGCATTTAAAGCTTACTGCATTTTAGTAAAAAAGATTTTGCTTATATTTATAAATAAATAGCTATTAAGATTAGCATTATAAAGGTTGGCTTTTTAAAGCTTTTTTATAAAGCTTATATAGAAAATAAAGTTAATATTATTGTTTGGGCTAACAATGCTATAAGAATAAACAATTTTTTTTTTAATTAAATAGGCAATATTTTGCTTGCTAACTTTTTTAGCTTAGATTATAATAATTAATTTAAAAATACTTAAATTATAAAAGTTTGCGCTAAAAATAAAGTATAACGTTATAAAAAGCAATATATTGTTATTATAAATGCTATATCCGGTGGTTTTAAAAAACTTAGTATTACTGTTAAACAAGCTGCTTTATTATTTAATATCAACTAAAAAAATGCTAAAACATTGGAGTATGCAGAAATAATATATAAGCTGTATTAATTAGTTAGTAAGTATAAGTAATTTTAAAAAATGAAATATTTTTGAGAACATGTATTATTATTATATATAACAAGCTTATAATTTTATTATAGGGGGGGAGAAGGAGGGGGGTTTAAGAAATAGAATATTTAACCTATTTTTTATTATTTTATTTTTTAGCCTTTTGTAGCTACTAAATCAATAACAGCTAACTATTTTTATTTATAATAAATATTGCACTTATATTTAGTAAACTGCTTGCTTTTTTACGATTTGCTTTTTTTGCTAACGAGTGCAGCACAAGCAAAACTATTATATACAAAGGAGTACTGGCCAACTACTACTATAAGGCCAGAATTGGCACATTAGAAAAAAGCCAGCAATATTATTTATTATTAGTTTTAACTATTTTATTAGTTATAAGCTAGACCTATAATATACTATGCAAATTTTTCTTTAGTGCCTTTAATATTTATTTAGTATATAGCAAAAGTAAAGCCGAAATAAATAAAACTAAAAAGTTGTATATCTTTAGTAAGGCCAGTTTATAGCAACTTATAATAAAACTCGACCTGTTTAACTTTAAAGTATGTTTATTTAATTAAAAATAAAATATTTAAATTATAGTTAGAAATATTTTGTTTTTTAATACTTTTTTATTTTTTTTTACTTTGTTAACTATATTATAAACTAGTAAAATAGTTATTATATTATTATATTTAACTTTTTATATCTGGCATGCTAAAAAAACTAGCAAAAAAATTAGAAACTTTATTTATTTGGAAAAAGAATAATTAGGCTTTTTCGATTATAATAATAAAAATATTAACTTTGTTTTAGCTAATTAGAAAATAGAGATTGTGTTAATATTTTTAGCTTAGAAATTTAGTGTTTTTGTTATTAATAAGGCTTATATATGCAAAAACTTTAAAAGTATTATATATTAGCTTATTAAATCGATTTACTAAGAATGCTTTTTGTTATTTTTAGCTATATTGCTTATAAACCACTTTAAAGATATGTTGGGCTATTTCTGTTTTGGTTTTTCAAAGCTTTTTAGTTTTTTTTTTTTATTATAATATTATAACGCGCTTGCAATATATATAGAAAGTTTTAATTTAAATATGCTAATAAGGTTTTGGGGCTATATAAACATAAATAATATTAACTAATTTTTAATTTGCAATACTTTTGCTTTTATTAGATATTTAAACAACGGCTAAATAATTAATTAAAAGATTAAATTAGCTAATGTGTATAATAATAAAAGCTATAAGTAGTAGACTTTGTTACTACAACTTTTTAGCTATATTATTAGGTAGCACAGTTAAAGCTTTAATATATACAAAATTATAATTGGCCAAATTTATAAGCAGGTATTTTTGCGCCGTAATATAAGTACTAAAATTAATACACCGGATGATAAAAGCGTATTGCTAAAAGATAATCTATTAAAAGCTAAGTTTATTATTATATATGTTATTTTGCGCAGCAATATTTAAGCAATTTATAACTTTTAGTATTTAATATACAAGGGCTGTTTTTATGCAGCATTTTCTAATAAAAACAAAGCTAACTAAAAGCAGCTAAATGCAGACAATATGCTTTATTGCAAACAAGGCCACAATTGGAAAAATTAAAATAATATTATTATGCTTAACCTAAAAATATGAAAAAAGCTTAATATTATAGCATTAAACTTTAATAATGTTAAGATATTACGCCTGCATAAAGATAAAAAAAACAAGCGTAAAAAGAGTGATAGCAATAGTAATAGCAAGAATAAAAATAATAATGCTAATAAAAATAAAGGCAATAAAGAGAACAATAATGTAAACAAAGGATTATAAGAGCAAATTATAATAATAAGTGTTTAAAAAATTAAAAATTTAATTCGAAATACTTGAAATAGCAGCGCAAGCTATATATATAAAAAAACAAAAAACAACCTTTAGGCCACAATGCCTTTAGATTAAATCAGCCAAATTAAATTCCTTTTGAAACAAAGCTAGCTTATAATATGGCTACTTTTTAATATGCTTAACTATTTTAAAGCAGAACTTAATTTAAACTATTCTAAACTATCTAATTATATTATTATTATAATAGAATTTTTTTGGTTTTAATAGTAAGTTCTTTTTGTTTTAACGATTTAAATTTATAATATATTTTTTTTTTATTTTTTTTTTTTAAAAAATAAGATATTTATTTATTATAGATATTTTATTTTATAAGGGCATACTATTAAATACTATTCTTTTTATAAAATAGAATATTTTATTTAAAGTTTTGCTATATTTTATTTTTTAAAGAATTATTAATGCTTTTAATTAGAAAAATCTACATCTTTTTTTAATTATTAAAAATTAATATTTAAACTATTGCTTTTTATTAAACTAATAATAAAAAAGTAGCTATTATAGCCGACTTTAATAATCTTAGCTTAAACATTGAAGTTTTAATTTATAATATACGTACTGTTAAGGCAGGTATTAATTTTTATAACTGCTGCTGTATTGGCTTTATAGTTTCGCTATTATAAAATGTTAACGTTTTAAACCAACTTTTTGGTTGCTTTATTAAAATTAGCTAATTGCGATTTATATATTGGACTATTATAGTTATTGTTAATATTATATACAAAAAGCATAAAGGTATTATATAAAAAAAGTATTTGCAGCACCTTGTTGCTAAAAATGTTATCAATAAAAAGATTAAAAGCGAATTAGGCATTATTATATGCTATAAAATAATTTGGTGCTTTTATAACTAACTTTGCACTTGTTATTTATTAAAAGCTATGGATTTAAGCTAATTTATATTTAAAAGCTTTTTGTGCCAAATATATAATAACATTTTTATTATTGTATAACTAGCAATAAAACATTTTGAAAATTGCTACTTATTTAAAAGCTACAGCTTTATTAACTATATTTTTTATGCAATAAAAATGGCTAAAAATAAAATTAATAAAGGTTATATGCTTTTTATTAAGATTAAAGAAATTGTGAAGCTTGCCAACTTAAATAATTTAATTGCAAGCAAGTTTATTAGTTTGGTTGCAAATAATATGCTTAAAAGTTTTTAAGCAGCTAAAGATAGAGATTTTAAAACGATTAAAGCTTAGAGAAAAAGGGTAGAAAAGGCTGCAGCAGCAAAAGAAAGAGCTGAAAAAAAAAAGCAAAAAGTGGAAAAAAAACAGCAGAAAAACAAGTAAAAGATTGAAAAGCGTTTGCGTAAACTTAGAAAGCGCAATAAGAATTATTAAACTTTAATTAAAAAAAAGGCTAAAAGTGTAAGTAGTGTTAAGCAGGCGAAAAAAGCTAAAACTTTGCAATAAGTAATAGGTTTTAAAAATAAAATATTTTAAATACTTAGTAATAATAATATTATACAATGCTATAAAAACAAATAAGCTTATACTTAAAAATAAAATATCTTTATATATATTATTTTTTGTACTGTTATTTATTTTGCTTTTTTTTTTAATATTATAACTTTTTTTTTTTTTTTATATATAGTACTGCTATATTAACCATTTGCTAGCAACAAGACCGTTATAAATATTCTATTTTTTAACCCTTTTCCTCCCCCTTTGCTAGGATGGCAACACCTTGCCTGGCTGCCCGGCGCTAGAATAAGCGCAGTATTTAGCAAACTAACACTGCTAGCGCTTTTAAATCTTAACCTTAATATTCTAACAAAAATAATAATTATAATAGCAAAAACTTGCGCTGTATTATATAAGAAAATAAATTTAATATATTTAATTGGTTTTATTTACTAAGTAAAGCATTAATTGAAAAAGCTAATATTAACTAAATTGCCAACTTTAATAACTTTTTGAAATTTATTTTTAGCAGCATATATAATATTAATATTATTATTAGTATAAAAAATAATTTAAACGTTATAGCAGCATATTATTATTTTTTAAAATTATTTGATTTGAAATGTTATTTTTATATTAACTGTAAGTTTTTATTGCAGTATTATTAGGCATAAAAAATGAAATATTTATATATTATACATATTTTATTTTTTATGTTTATAACAACAGGATTTTAATTAATATATATATAGCATTTGATTTTTTTAGCTTTTTATATTTATATTTTAGAATTAACGCCGATTAAAAGTTGATTAGCAGCAGGCGAAGTTTTATTTATGCGTTACAAATTAAAGTTATATTTATTAATATTATAGCGTTAAATAGAGATAAAAACTGTTATATTGTTGTTTAAATGTAATAAAAACTTAGGGTTATACTTATTATTACAGAGAATATTAGCAACGCGCTTTTAATATTATTAATTGCTGCTTTATTATATTTTATAAAGGTTAATTTTAAGCGGTTTATTAAGGTCGATATAAATATATTATTTTTAAGCTTAGTTTTATGTTTTGGTTATTTAATAAAAAATTAAAGTAAAGTATTTTAAATATTTTAGTAGTTTTTTTGTATATGGAAACTTAAAACTAATAAGTATAAGCTTGCAAAGGTTTTATTAGCATTTATAAAGCTGTATAATGTTATATTAAACTTTAAAGTTAATTGCAACAATAGTTGTAAAAGTAAGTAAAGCTAAACTATTTAAAATCTAACTTTTTTATTAGCTAGAACATTTTTAAGGGTTGTTTTAATTTTAGGCTTTGATTGCTTTTTTTATTAACAAGTTTATAACTTGGCAAATTAGCAGCAAACTGCAGTTTAGGTTAGGTTTTATAATGCGGTTATATTAGTATTTAAGGCATTTAGTTTAAAGTAGGCTGTATTATAAAAGATTTTTGATTTTTTTTTATTAGCTTTTATAAATAATAAGCAAGATTTGCTTATTAACGTTATAAAAGCTAAATATGCTACAATATTAGCAAACATGCATTATAATTTATATAAGCAAGCAACTAAAGCTTTAAACTTTGTTAGTATTATTGCTAATATTATAAGTAAAAGAATAGGCAAATTAATAATAGTTTGGCCGGCGCTTTTATTTTTATTATAAAAACAAAAACAATTTAAAACGTAGTTTAAAATGTTTGCTAAAAATTATTTTATAAAAATAAAAAAAAATGTTATTAAAATTAATAATAAGCTTAAATATAATTTAAAAACTGCTAATATTTTTAAAGCAGTTTTAATTAATATAGATTTTATTAAGTTTTTTATGTTTATTAATAGCATTGTTAGCATTGTAAACCATGCTAACATTTTTAATATGGCGCTAATATATTATAAGCTTTTTGCTAACGTTATTAATTGCGGAGCGTTTTTTATGTTTAATGCATTTTGTTAAGACTAGCGGTTAATATTGCTGGTTTGCTAATTTAGCTTTTTATATTTTTTAACTGCTAAATTTTTTGTTTTAACTTTTTTATTTTAGTTTATGTTAGGTTTGCAAAAAAATAAAGATAAGTTGGTTTAAACTGTTATTATAATATAGTTAGCTTTAGTTTAATAATAAGTAGTATGTTTTTTTATTTTTTAATGTATTAAAAATAGGATATTTTAAATTTATAAATATTTTATTTTTTAAGGCGTATGCGGTGCTTGTATAACTATTTTTGCTGCTTTATAAAATAAAATATTTTATATTTATAAATATTTTATTTTTTAAAGCGTATATAGTATTTGTATAGCTATTTTTATTGCCTTAAAAAATAGAATATTTTATATTTATAAATATTTTATTTTTTACTTTTTATTATAATTTTTATTTAGTTATTAATTATATGTTTTTAAGCGTATGGCTTATATTTTTAATTTGGCTAGATTTAAAATTTATAATATTTTAATCGACTATTAGGCTATAAAGTAGGCTGAAGCAATAGCTGCATTTTGTATAAATGGCGTATTAGCTTGTGTTATAGTAATTAATATTAATATAATTAGTTTTTTAGTGTTTTATAATTAGGTGCTATTTATTTAAAGCTATATTATTAGGTTTTTGCTAAATTTGGTTTAATTATGCACTATTATTTTTTTTGTAGATAGCTATAGTTAGAAATACTGTATAAATTAGCATATTATTATAACAAAAAGCATTTTTAATAATAATAATATTAGTTAAGCTTTAAAGTTATATTTTAAAAGTAATAAAATTGTAAAAATAATAGCATATAAGCGATTGCAGTTTGTTTAGCAGCTAAAAGTTGCATTTAGCATAAATATTAACTTATATATATAGTTGGCTTAACATGCTTTTTTTAGGTAGCATTAATGCTTTATTTTTTTAAATTAGGTTAAGGCATTAAATATGTTTTTTAATACAAATAGTGTTAAATATAAAGTTGTAGCTAAAAAGATTTTTAGCTAAATGTTTAATATTAATTTGTTTATGTTTGCGCAGTTTATATTTGTTATAAACAATATAGTTAAAGATTTTTTAAACAATTATAATTGATTTATGTTTATTACAACGGTTTTGCTTGGGAGTAATAAGCGCTAAAGATTATTAAGTTGGCTAAATAAGCAAATTAATATAAATTAAGAGCTAGCTGCCTAGCAAGCTTGGTATAAAAATTAGCTGCAAAACAAGTATTATGTTTAGTTAATAGATTATATAGCATTTATTAGTTACAATTTTATTAAACAGTTAAAAATTATTAATAACAATTTAGCTAACAATAACGTTTTAGCTAACAGTAATAATTTAGCTAATAGTAATAACTTAGCTATTAATTTAGCAAAAAAAAATAATGCTACAGCTAAAAGTGTTAATAAAAATAACAAAAATATAGCTATAACCAAAAGTGTTAATGAAAATAGCAAGGATTTAGAAATGGCTAATAAAAAAAAAAGTATATTAAATAGTTTTATTAAAAATATAAATATAAACAGCTTAGTTAATAGCGTTAATAAAGATCTTTGCTACAGTAAGCGGCTTTAAAAGTAGTTTTAGTTTTTAATTATTATAAGATTTATAATTAAGTTATTATAAAGTTAGTATATAAAATGTTAAAAAGCTAGGGTTATAATTTTTAGTTTAGGCTAAATATAATGGCATAAGGTTGGCTTTTATTATTTATTTAAGCAGTTATAAAAAATAAAATATTTTATAGTATAAATATTTTATTTTTAAAGTATAAAAATAAAAATATTTAAAAGCGTATTAATTTATAAAGTAGTTATTAAAATTAAAATCTTTTATTTTTAGCAAATAATTTTATTTAAGTAGGTATAAAAAATGGAATATTTTAAAGTATAAATATTTTATTTTTAAAGCATAAAAACTATAAATTATTTTTTTTATATTATTTATTATTAGTTTAGTTTTATTAAAGTTATATATATTTTATGCTGTTTTATATTTTTATTAAGTTTATATTATTTATAACTTATTTTTATTTTTAACAATTTAATTTTTTAACTTTATTATATTTACTGCGTTATAATAAATTTTTCTTTTTTTTTTTAAAAATTAGCATGCGTTATTAAAAACAAGAGTGTTTAACGTAGTAAAATATGGTAAAAATATAAAGCGGCTTATTAAAAACGTAATTTTATTAGGGAGGGTAAAACGTAAAAACGCTAGGCGGCCCGGCTAAAAAAAAGAAAATAGTAACATAAACAAAAATGTAAACAAAATAAAAAAAAAGTAGGAAAAGGTTTTATTAACTAGTAACTTAAAGTTAATTTAATTTTTAGGGTAAGTGCGCACAAACTATTTAAAAAACAAGGGGAGTAAGGTTGATTAATATTTAACTTTGCAAATATTTGTTGTATAAAAAAAAGAAAACTATTTTTAAAAAGCTAATAAAAATGTAAATTTAATACTATTTTTTTTTTTGGATTTTTTAGTTATTTTATTATTTATGTTATATAACGCATTTTATAAACTAGTTTTATATACAAGCAAGTTTTATATTTTGGCTTAACATACTTTGTAAGCTATTTTATATGTAGAAATATTTATTTTATTTTATTATAACTTTGTAAAAAAGGGTTATATAATAAAATAATTAGTATTATTAAATTTGTAATAAAATAATGAATTTAATAATATTTTTTTTTATTTTATAGCTATTTTATTTAAGCATATAGTTTTAAAAAACAAATTTATAAAAATTATTTTAATATAGTTTTTAATAACGCTTTAAATAAAATAATTAAAAAATAAAAAAAAATATTATTAAATTTATTATTTTATTATATAACTTTTTTTTATAAAATTATAATAAAATAAAATAAATATTTTTATATA
>MU377436.1:0-15914 GCA_022495195.1 Xylaria digitata
GGTAGAGTTATTTAAAAGCGCACGGACGTTTTTTATATGTATTTCGGGGTGGCCAATCCAATAGGGTGGCCAAAATCAAGTGGGAGATGCGTTATGCAGTTTTATTATATATTATTTTAGCAAACAAAACTTATTTGTTGTTTTAATATATAAATAGCTAATTATTTAGTAATTAAAAAATTGTAACTATTAAAAACAGCTAAATAATAAACAAGCAAAGTTTAAATTAAATTAAATATTTTAATAAACATATAGCTAATTATATAATAAATAGTTATTGCTTATTAATTTTTAACGGCTACAAAAGTTATTATTTTATAAAATTTAAACTATATTATAAAAACTATAACATTATTATATTTTGTATACTTGTTTATTTATTATATTAGCTTTAGCTTTTTAATATTAGTTGTTTTAGCTTATTAAAACGCGCGTATAACAAAAAAATTTCTAATTTAATTTAAGCTTATATTATTTATATTGCAAAAAAAAAAATTTTTGCTACGTTTTATAAAGCGTATAAAGCTTTTATAACCGAATTAAATATTTAAGCAAGCTTTAAAAAAATTAAACTTGTTTTATATAACTTAAATTATATAATTTTGTAATTAAAAATTAAATTGCTAATTAAAATATTTTTGCAGTTATTAAACAAACTTTTGTTTGTTTAGCATTTAAAAACTTTTTAAAACGTAATAAAAACGCAATCGCAAGCTTAATATATATAAAAAAAAGTTATATAATATTAAAATAGCTTGCTAACTAATATTTTGTTTATAATTAATTAAATTATAAAAAATATAACGCTGCTTATATATTAAGCTATATTATTAAAAAAAAAGATTATAATATTATAAAAAGCAAATAAAATGCTTAGCCAACGTTGTTATATAAAAAAAAAACGTATATAAAAAAACGGATTACTTATTATACAAAAAAAACAAGATTTTAAAACCGAGCAGGCTGTTAAAAACCAAATAACAAAGAAAATGCAAGCAAATAGTTGTTATATAAAAGAGGAAGCAGCGCGTTAACAGCGTTATAAAACATATAGCAAGCTTGGGCATAATGTGCACACTTGTTAAAACAATATAAAATTATTTAATAAAGATAATTCCGATTAGTTTTAATTAATTTTTTATATTATAATTAAATTATTTAAGTTATACGTATAAAAGTGCAAAAACTAAACTGTTTAACTTATGCAAACCGTTTATTTGTATAACACGTTATACAATTTTAACAAAACTAAGTTTGCAATAAACAAAATTATAATTAAAATAGTTATAACAACGTTTAAACAATTAAAAAAACTAAATGCTATATAATAAAGTAATTTAAAATAGTTTATAGTTATTTAAGCTATTTTATTATATAGCTATACAATTTTTTTATATATTATTTTAACAACAGAAAACTATTTTATATTTTAATATTAAAACAGCTTATTATTAAACAATTAAAAAATTATAACTATAAAAAATAGTTAAATAACAAATAAACAAAGTTAAAATTAAATTAAATATTTTAATAAACATATAAAACGTTATATAAAAAGTGCTTTTTAGCTATTATTTAATTATTTTTAAACTATATTATAAAAAAATTTTATAATTACACTTTGTATGCTAGCTTATTTGTTATATAAGCTTTAGCTTTTTAATATTAAATGTTTTAGTTTATTAAAACGGGCGTACAGCAAAAAAATTAAACATTTAATGCAAGTATATATGGTTATACGTTTTAAAAAAAAAATTTATTTATGTTTTTTAAAACGTTTAACGCATTAATAATAAAAGCAAATATTTAAAAAAAGTTTTCAAAAAACAAAATTAGTATTGTACAATTTTAAATATGTTATTTTTTAATTAAACTTTTATTGCTTATTTTATTTACAAATTAACAATTAACTACTTTAAATAACTTAATTAAAACTAAATTTTAAGCTTAATATATTTAAAAACAAGTTATATAATATATAAATAGCTTTTTAACAGCTATTGTTAATAATATAAGTTAGTTATTACATAATATAACTGCAATTTTTTATTGTTTTATATTATTAAAAAAAAAGTTGTAACTTTTTATAAAATAAATAATAAGCTTAACTAACGTTATTATATAAAAAAAACTTGATTATAAAATAAAAAATTGCTTACTATATAAAAAGAACAAAAGTTATAAGTTATATAAAATGCTGCTAAACAAAAAAAGTTTAAAAATTGTTAAAATAATTGTTGTATAAAAAAGCAAAAAACTTGCGCGCAACGTTATAAGCTTTGCAGCAAAGCCGGTTATAATACGCAAACTTATTAAAATAATATAAAATTGTTTAATAAATTAAATTTTAAATAAATTTAATTAATTAAATATATAGTTGTTAAATTATTTAGAATTAATTGTACAAAAGTTTAAAAAGTGCAAAACTTGTTTGTATATAAAACTAGCTTATAAAATACGTTATATATAAATAATAAATAATTTACTTTTAATTAATTTAGTTTTAAATCGTTTATTATAAGCAATAGCAAAATGTTTTACTTTATAATGTTTAATAAATTTTAAAAATTAAAAACTTTTAACTTTAACTGTTAAATTAAAGTTATAATTAAATATAAAATATTAATATTTAAAATATAAAAATTAAAATAAAATAAAATAAAATAAATTAAATTAAATTAAAATAAATATTTACTTAATATATTATATTAACATTTCTTTGTTTTTTTTTTATATTAACTAGTAATAAAGTACAAATAAATAATCTTTTTTTTATAATATAAACTTTGGATTTTTTATCGTTTAATTTAAAAAATATATTATTATAATTTTTTAAATTATTATTAGAAATAATAATATCTTTGTTTTCGTTTAAAGTAACTGTTTCGTAATTAAAAAATAAAAAATCCATTATAAATAAAATATATAACTTATTATAATAAGTGTTATAAATGTTGTAAATGTTGTAAATGTTGTAAATGTTGTAAATGTTGTAAATGTTGTAAATGTTGTAAATGTTGTAAATAATATAACTATTATTATTATAGTTGTTACGTTTAAAAAAAAAGAGTAAAAGTAAAAGCTAAATATATATATACATTTACTTTGTTTTAATTATATTTTATTAGTTTCGATAAATTAATAATAAAAGAATTTTTTAAAATTTATTACGTAATAATATTTATAAGTTAAAGAATTTACTAAAATTTACTAAAATTTTTTAAAATTTATTATAAATATTTAATATTTTATATTATTTACTTTAATACTTTTTAATACTTTAGTATTACTAAACTAGTATTTAGTACTACTAAATACTAAATTAGTTTAGTACTTGGTAGTACTAATACTAAACTAGTAATACTAAAGCTTAGTCCTAATACTAGATACTAAATTGCCAACCCTGCCTCCAATATCCTCATAGAAGTCCTAGGCACCTATTATATATACAGAATTCCACTACAGCTACCCCATAAAGTAGCTGCTACATTATCCCCTGATTTCAGGACTGCTAGTATAGGGAAGAATATGACATTCGTTGATGCGCGAGGTTCTTGGGATACCCTCATAGTTACATCGCCACTATACGCAGAGAATTTTCTTTGTTCGCATCGCGAGATTGTGACACCCGACATATCCTTTAAGCCTGTTTATAGAGACCGCTTCCAAAATTTGATGAGAAATTTGACAATATATTTTGACAACCAGCAAACGAATGAATCTAAGCAACGCTAGAGGCCCCTTCCTTCCGGGGCACAAAAACCCTTGTTTTTAAGGACTGTAGACTTTGGCACGCGGGCTGGTTGGCTTCCTTGGACTACAATTGGCTGCCGCGCGCGGCAGGGGCTCTAGTTGGCTGACTGAAGTGATGGTTGGAGTTTGGCGTTGGTCTTCCTTGTTCAGGTGTTGTTAATAGTAATGGTCATGGTCGTATTCAGACGTCGTCACTGGTCATAGTTGCGCGTTCGGACATTATCAGGTCCATAACGTCTTTCCTGTTAATATTGCCTCTCACAGCATTGTTCTAGCCAAATGTATACCGTCGGATTTTCACACCGACATTGTTTTTCTTGTGTAAACGTCGTCCGGCGTGGAGTTGATGCCATACTTTCGCAGAAATGCCGTCTCTTTGGTGTGGAGATTGTCGTTTCATAGCAATCGTAGTAGTAGTAATATTATCTTTCCTGGAAATAGTCTTTCAGTCCGTCTCTTCAGCTGTTATAGCGGTCGTCTTTGCTGCAGTGAGGTTTACGTGAAACAACAAGAATGTTGTCTTTTTCTTTTGTATTAGGGAGCAGTCTGTTGAGTCCTTCCGGACACTGTCCTCCCGGACAACGTTTTTTTCCGGATGCTATAATTTCAAATACTGTCCTTCGGGACAGGATCTTCATGTACACTAGCTTTTTAAATAGCATTCCTGAGAGGAATATTTAATGGAACAACAACTTCACAAACAAATCTTGGCTAGCTGGCTGGTCTGTATGGCAGGGTCTGGTTGACTGGTTTGGCTGGCTGACTATCCATGGACCGGGGTTGGATTAACGCTAACCCAAAGAGGAGAAAACGCTTAGGAAGGTCCATTACCACATTTCCGACAAAGCTATTTTTTTTAGAAATTCGGCTTTCGCCCCACCAGTTCGTATAATAAACTAATACTTTATGCATATAATCAAAACTTTTAACTTAGCATTTAGCACTTAAAATATTACCGTATAAAGCAATATATTAATCAAAAATTATTTAAACTATTTATTTACTAAGTTTTAACTTTATTAAAATATTTTTGTATAACTAATTATTAATTTAAAACATTACGTAAAAATGCTTAGTAATCGTTTTAAAGCTTTTACTTATTTAAGCTTTATTAACAAAAAAATAAAGCAAAAAATAAAATTAATTGTACGCAAAAAAATTAGCTATACATATTTAAAAACAATTTACTAAGTTTTAGCATTATTAAAATACTTTTATATAATTAGTTATTAACTTAAAACATTATATAAAAGTGTTTAATAGTTATTTTAAAACTTTTACTTATTTAAGCTTTATTAGCAAAAAATAAACCAAAAAAATAAAATCAATTATATGTAAAAAAAAAATTAGTTATACATATTTAAAAAATAATAATTAAATTAATAATTAAGCTGCTAGCTATATAATTAAACTAACAACTTAACATATAAAGCTTTTATTTAACAAAAAAAAAAGAAAAACCTAGTAAAAATATTGTTGTTATTATTGTTGTTATTATTATTATTAAGCTTATTTTATATAAAACAGCGCAATAAGCTAAATTTTTATTTTAAAGTTTATTAATATTAAATAGTAGCCAAACTATTACAATTGTTAATATTATATAAAAGTAAAAGTAAATAAATAAAGCAAAATAAAACAATTATTTTACTTCGCGTTTTTACTGTTATATAAAGCTAAATCTATTTATATATGCTTATTTATTTAACTTTGTACGCTATAAATAATTAATAGCTTTTGTAATTTAGTAGCTAAAACAGTTATATTAAATATAAAAGACCTGGGTTTGATAAAGCCTTGATTTTTTGTTTTGTTTTACTAGTCATCGTACGAATGAACCAGTGGGGCAAAACCGGAATTTCTAAAAAAAAATAGTTTTGTCGGAAATGTGGTAATGGCCCACCGTCAACGCTTTCCTAATCGGATAATAACAATACAGCGGACAAAAAACAAAAAAAAGCAACCCCATACCCCTTCGTTTTTACTTCGTCATCCTTTTTCAATTATAAAAACGAGGGCATTTAAGCTGGTGATTAAGACTAAGCTTAATCACTCAACCAACCGATTAAGACTAAATTATTCACTCACCTGGCTGATTAAGACTAAGATTAATTTAATCGGATTAATTTAGTTGACTAATTATTCACTCCGTGATGAATGAATAATTTCACAACCCTAGTGCCCCTCTTCCCCGAAGATCGGAGCACGGCAGAATTCTTCTACCCGTGACGCAACTTCTAAACAAGTATATTGAGTCACCTTCTCGTGTCTCTACCCTCCTCAATTGGCTCTATTTTCCTATTTACCAACTTGACATATGCCTCAGAAATACAATCATTACGAGAGGCAATTCCTAGGTAATTCCTACTCACTGTAATTTCCGCGATATCATTGCCGCCATGGGACTTCCTGACCCCACCATTGACCTCGGATGGAGCAGCTACATCGGGGCTATTCATGAAATATTCCATAAGAATGCTTTGAGAACCCCTGACGCGCCTTGCGTCACGGAAACGGCCTCCTCTACCACTCCCGAGAGGAGGTTCACATACAAACAGATCTACGAGGCTTCCAACATCTTGGCCAGCCAGCTCCGTGATGCTGGCATCACCAATGGCGATGTCGTTATGATCTTTGCCTACCGTTCCGTCGAACTTCTCATCGCCTTCATGGGAACCCTCGCTGCCGGCGCTACCATCACTGTCCTAGACCCCGCGTACCCCCCGGCAAGGCAGCAGATCTACCTTGAAGTGTCCCAACCAAGGGCCCTGATCACGATCGGAAGAGCCAAGGACGAGAATGGTCCTCTCGCGCCGCGTGTCCAGAATTATATCGACGACGAACTATCTCTCAAGACACAGGTACCCGAGATGCGGATGAGCGACGATGGCCACCTCACTGGCGGTGAAGTTGATGGAAAGGAAATCTTTACCGATGCTGCAGGCAAAGCATCGACGCCTCCGGATGTTCTAGTTGGACCGGACTCATCAAGTATTCTGAGCTTTACGAGTGGCACGACGTCTACGCCTAAGTCCGAGATCCAACAAACACCCCCAAAGCCGAACGAACATGAGCTAACTACTTTGAAGGGGGGTGTTGGGCAGACATTACAGCTTAGCCAAATACTTCCCCTGGATGGCGGAGCAATTCCGATGGACATCAAAGACAAAGTTCGCTTGTCTAAGGTAGAAATTATCAAGGGTGATTTCCCACACAGATCAGCTAACTCATAATAGTGGCATAAGCCATGACCCCATTCAGCGGGACTTCTTCAGTCCTCTTTTCCTCGGGGCCGAGTTAATGATTCCGGCTCGCGAGAATATTGCCCACGACAAATTAGCTAAGTGGTTCCACGACCACGAACCCAATGCAGTTCACCTGACGCCTGCCATGGGTCAGATCTTGGTCGGAGGCGCTACGGCAGAGTGTCCTTCTCTGCTGTGGGTGCTTTACGTTGGCGACATATTGACTAAGAAGGATTGTGCTGCGCTCCGCAAGCTGGCGCCCAACGCAGAAATTTGCGCTGCCTACGGTACCACCGAGACGAGCCGCAGTGTGTCTTACTACCCGATCAAGAGCCGCGCCGAAGACCCGAATGCGTTGGATAAGTTCGGCGATATCGTCCCTGCCGGAAAGGGCATACAGAATGTCCAGCTCTTCATAGTCAATCGGGAGGATCATACCAAGCTTTGCGGCGTCGGCGAAGTCGGCGAAATTATGATGAGAGCAGCGGGTTTGGCCGAGATAAGTGTCCTTCTTTTTAAAATTGGAAGATACCTACTAATATTCGACCTTACGGATATCTGAACGACCCAGAGAAAACTAAGGAAAAGTTCCTCGACAACTGGTTTGTCGACAACAAAATCTGGGTTGAGGCCGATAATAAAGTTGCCGATTACGCCAACGAGCCCTGGAGGAAGTATTACAAGGGTCCACGCGATAGGATCTACCGTACTGGAGATCTTGGATATTATCTCGACGACACTGGTAACTGCGCCATTTCAGGCAGGGCTGACAGTCAGATCAAGATTCGTGGCTTCCGCATCGAGCTCAATGAAATCGATACCAACTTAAGAGGATACCATTTAGTCCGCGAGTGCAAGACGCTGCTTCGAAGGGATCGGAACGAAGAGCCAACATTGGTCAGCTACATTGTCCCTGAACTTCAAGAGTGGACCAAGTGGCTGGTAGACCGTAGCTTAGAAGACATTGAGGAGGAAGGCACTGAGATTGGACCGGTCATCGTGTATCCGAAGCGCTTCCGGCCGATGCAAACGGAGGTCCGGGATCATCTTCGATCTAGGCTGCCAGCTTACGGTGTCCCGACTTACTTCATCTACCTCAACAAAATGCCTTTGAACCCCAACGGCAAGATAGACAGTCCGAACCTACCGTTCCCAGACGCAGCCCTGATCTCGGAGGAGGCATCAGAGGAGGATCTGAAGAGATGGGAAGCCTTCAGCAACACCGAGAAGGAAATGGCAGAGCAATGGGCGACACTTATCGGTGGCTTAAATCCTAGGACTCTTCAACCTGACTCGGATTTCTTTGAGAGCGGTGGGCATAGTCTGCTGGCACAGCAGCTTCTTCTCGATATCCGCAAGAAGCTTGGCATCAATGTGTCCATCAGCTCACTCTACTCTAACTCATCTCTGAAGGCGCTCAGCACACAAGTCGACCGCCAACGTGAAGGCAAGGATGATCTGGGCGCGACGGAGGATGGCGAGCCTGCATATGCCCAGTCGCTCGACAAACTGCTTTGCAGCCTTGATTCCAAGTATCAGACGGCGGACCCTGCGGCACTTTCACCTGCAGGCAAGACTACCGTCTTCGTGACCGGCGCTACAGGTTTCCTGGGCTCTTACATAGTCAAGGATTTGCTGAAGCGCAAGGGTATCAGCGTGATCGCCCATGTCCGGGGAACTAAGAGCGTTGAAGCCGCTCTCGAGCGACTTCAGAGGTCACTTCGTGGATACGGCGTATGGGAGGATTCTTGGACCACCAGGCTAAGTGCAGTTATTGGTGACCTGTCGCAGCCGCGCCTAGGACTTGACGAGAAGACATGGAACGAAGTTGGCGACGCTGCTGACGTGGTTATCCATAACGGCGCCCTAGTTCACTGGGTGAAGCAGTATAAGGACCTTGAGCGTAGCAACGTTCTATCAACGCTTGATGCCCTCCGCCTCTGTAATCAGGGCAAGCCTAAGCTTTTCTCATTCATCAGCTCAACAAGCGTTCTGGACACAGATCACTATATCAAGCTATCGCACGAGCAGACCAGCACGGGACAAGGCGCTGTTATGGAAGCAGATGACATGATGGGCAGTCGCTCCGGTCTTGGCACTGGGTACGGCCAATCTAAGTGGGTAAGTGGCTTCTAGACCTCCTTTTACACGGAATAATAGTTCTGATGGATCACAGGTTTCTGAACAGCTCGTCCGCGAGGCTGGCAGACGCGGCCTCCTCGGATCTATCGTCCGACCTGGCTACATCCTTGGGGATGCCGCCACTGGTGTTTGCAACAACGATGACTTTCTCATCCGCATGCTCAAGGGCTGCATCCAGCTGTCTAGTCGTCCGCATATTATCAACACAGTAAACGCCGTGCCTGTAGGACACGTATCTACCGTCGTCGTCGCAGCCAGCTTGAACCCCGTCCCGGCCGAAACTACAAGCAGTAGCAGCAGCGACGTCGGTGTTCACGTTGTCCACATCACTGCTCATCCGCGCCTCCGCATGAACGAATACCTCTCTATCTTAAGCTACTACGGCTATGACGTGCCTGAGGTGGATTACAACAACTGGAAGGCCCAGCTTGAGACCTTTGTCTCTGCTGGTTTCGTTCAGAAAGACGAAGAACAGAGCGCCTTAATGCCCCTCTTCCACATGGTGACAAACAATCTTCCATCAACCACCCGTGCACCAGAACTCGATGATCGCAATGCTGTTACGGTACTTACGGCCGATGCAGACCGGTGGACCGGTGTTAACGAGAGTGCTGGTGAGGGCATTAGTAGGGAAGCTGTTGGCCGCTTTTTAAGGTACCTAGCCGAGACTAAATTCTTAGCATGGCCGACTGGTCGGGGCAGAGAGCTGCCAGCCATCAAGGTTGATGTTGTACAGGCACAGGCGCAATGGGGTGTTGGTGGGCGTGGTGGTGCGGCATGAGGAGAGGGAAGGCGATATACACTGGCTGGTGAATATGTTGTGAACACAGAGATATAGAATCAAGAAACCTAATCAAAAGTACAAAGTGAGCATTAGCAGCCTTTTTAAGTTACCAATGCTTGCCAGTAATGCTTCGTTGTTGGTTATTTCTGATAGAGGTTCTGCAGGCCTAAATAAAGAACGAGGTTCGCTAATTCGAACACTTGAATTCTCTTTTCTGTGACGCAGGGTGGTGGGCGGAGCAGGCAGCTGCCGCAACCTCGAAGGCATCACTCGGACCATATTCAGTCAACACCTTCTCTAACGTTGGCATGGAGGGACAGGAGGAGGAGAGGATATGGGGAGTGCGTAACGTTCAGGAGATCGGGGCGGGGAGCTGCCATACAGGGTTGGCAAATTAGTAAGTAGTATTAGTATTAGTACTGAAATTTAAATACTACAGTAGTATTAGTAACAGTACTGTTAGGGTAGAGAGTGGAGACTGGAACTCATAGGCCCAAATAATGAAAGCACCCATGTCCTCCGGGACAATAATCTTCTTGGCACAGTACTGTAACGCATGGACTACCACCAGACTGTTATATCGATAAGGAACGCACGGGCCACAACATACAAAGTGGTAATTGTATTAACGTAATTAATAAGCGAGCACCACAAACAAGCAAGCGCCACACCAAACTTAACCAGCATAATTTTTATTTTAAACTTACGTTTTTTTTACAATAACATAATGTTATGTAAAAGTAATAAAAGTTAAATAATTTTAGCTAATTAAGCTATAAATTTAAATTTAACTTTAAGTGTTAAAGCTGCTATTATTATTTATAAAATTAATTATAATATTTTTTGTTAGTAATAATATAGTTAGCTTTAATAATATAATATTATGTTAAATTTATATAAACTTATAAATTTTAAAAAATATATAATAGTTTAATATATATTAAATTTAAATGCATATTTATTTTTTTTTAAATTAAATAATATAAAAAATATAGCTAATTAACTATTTTGCAATTATAACACGCTGTTTGTTAGCAAACAATAAGCTTTTAACTTTATAAAATAATAACTAAAGCTTTAAACGCGTTTTAATTGCGAATATAATTATTAAAAAGCTTAATATAAAAATTTAAACGTATTAAACGCATAATTTTAGCTTATATAAAATATAATTGTTAAATATAGTATTAATAAAACAAATATTTATAACTTTAATAAAATAAGCTTTATAATAAGCGTTATTTTAATAGCAATAATAGTTATAAGTATTAAAAAATATAAAAAGCTTAAAATAGTTTAGCAAAATAATTAAAAATAAATTATAATAATTTAAAGCATTAATTTTTAAAAATAAGCAGTTTTATTATTTATTATTGTTGCTAATAAATATTATTTATTTTTTTAGTATAAAAATAGCTAATTATTAAAAAATTAGCATATTATTATTAATAACAATAATTAAATAACAAATAAATAAAAGTTTAAATAAATTTAATATTTTAATAAATATATTAAAAGCTGTTTAATTAAAGTTTATTATTTTTTTATTTTTAATAGCTATAAAAGCTATTACTTAATTAAATTTAAGCTTTATTGCAAAAATAATAAAATTATTATTTTATATAACGCATTTTTTATTTGGATTAGCTACCTAATTAAATTGGCCACTTTTTTAAACCTTTATATACGTATTTAAAAATAATTTAATAACAACACGTATAATTAATTTAAACTATTTAAAATCTGATTTGCTAAACGTTTTTATACTGTTTTAACAAGTTTGCGCATTATAGCTAAGTTTGCTACAAGTTTTATAGCGTTAAGCGCGTGTTTTTTTTTTTTGTACAACAATTATTTTAATAGTTTTTACGATTTTTTTTATTTAACTACGTTTTTAAAAGCTTATAAATCTTTTGCTTTTTATATAATAAAAAATTTTTATTTTATAATCAAGTTTTTTTTATATAACAGCGTTAACTAAACTAATAATTTGTTTTATAAAAAGTTATAATTTTTTTTTTAATAACGTAAAACAATATATAATATTAGTTGTACTATATATAATTTAGCTTAACCCATAACACAAGCTAGTTTCGCACACAAGCAAGTTTCGCACTTTTTTTTGAAGTACCCTGTAAGCCAATTTTCTATGCAAAAGTACTTACACTACTTTTTAATAACTCCGCGAAAATAGATCGTACAACAAAATAATTAGTACTATTAGATTCGAAATGAAATAACGAATCTAATGATATTTTCTTTTATTTTCTAACTATTTTATTTAAGGCGTTATTAAAAACTACGCTAAAATAATCCCTGCAATTTTGTTTTTTGAAGCTATACGCCCAAATAAAATAGCTACAAAATAAAAGAAAATACTATTAAATTCATTATTTCATTTCGAATCTAATGGTACCAATTATTTTGTTGTACGATCTATTTTCGCGGAGTTATTAAAAAGTAGTGTAAGTACTTTTGCATAGAAAATTGGCTTACAGGGTACTTTAAAAAAAGTGCGAAACTTGCTTGTGTTATGGGTTATACTTTTAATAATAAATATTAAAAAGCTATTTTAATGTTATATAGCTTTTAATTTAATATATTAAAATAAAAATTAAGCTTTAATTAAATTGTTTAAAATTATAAATTGTTAATAAACAAATAAAAATAAAAATAAAAACTTAATTTAAAAAGTAACTAAATAATAATTTAATTAGTTAATAACATATTTTAAGTTATATAGTTTTAATTTTGCTTTTTTAAAACCTTTTTATACGTTATTTAAAGTTATAAACTTAAAAAACGTATAAAAAAACGTATTAAAAAAATCTTTTTTTTTAATGTAAATAATATGCGCTTATATTAAATGCTTAAATTGTTTACTATATAACTGTTTTAAAAAACTAAAATATTTAACATTTAAAAGCTAAAGCTTATAAAAAAAATAAAAAAGCATACAAAAAGTTATAATCTTATTATTTTTATAATATTATTTAAAATTAATAAAATAATAGCTTTTATATTTATTAAAAATAAATAAACAATAAACTTTTTTTATATAACTTTTTATATATAAATTAAAATGTTTAATTTAATTTACGTTTTATTTATTTGTTATTTAATTATTTTTTATAGTTTTAACTTTTTAATTGCTAAATAAATTAATATATTTATATTAAAGCAATAAATAATTTTGCTTTGCTAAAATAATATAAAATAAAATAATATAACTATATAATAAAATAGCTTAAATAATTATAAACTAATTTATATTACTTAGTTATATAACTTTTAGTTTTTATATACGTTTAAATATAGTTATAACAAAGTTAATTATAATTTTGTTTATTATAAATTTTGTTTTATTAAAGTTATAAATATTATTTTTATAAATGCTGTTTTTAATTATTATTTTTTATATAAATACAAACTAAATATAATATTTAATTAAATTTTTGTTTAAAACTTTTTAATAATTAATTTTTTGATTAAAACGTGTTTAAAGCTTTAGTTGCTTTTATATAAAGTTAAATATCTAGTTCTTTTTTATAAAGCGTTTTTTATATAGTTTTAGCAGTTAATTAGCTATATTTTTAACATTATTATATTTAAATAAAAACGATCGCGTAATAAAGTTAATAATATATTGTACGATTGAATTCTTTTTAAATTTGGTTAATTTAAACTTTAAAAAACGCATTTTGTTGTTTAAATTAAAACTGCGTTTTCGATTAATAAAAGTTGTACAAAAAACATTATAAAGCTTAGCAACACGTTTAAAAAATAAACAAAGGTTGTTTTAGCAAGCTTAAAAAGCTAGCTATAAATTAGCTTTAGTTTAAAAGTTAACTACTATTATTCGTTGGAAATAAAAAAATAAAAAATATTGCGTACAAAAGTTTAAAAAAGTGGCCAATTTAATTAGGTGGCTAATTTAAGTAAAAAATGCGTTATACTTTTTTATTTATTTTACTTTTTTTAGCTTTTTCATATTAATTGTTTTAATTTATTAAAGCAAACATATAGCTAACAAATTAAAAATATAATGTATAAGCATATTATTTATATTATTAAAGCTAACTTTTTTTTTTGCTTTTTATGCTGCTTTTTTAAAAGTTTTTATTTTTACAGGGTTAGCAAATTAGTTACTACTAGTATTTTTTCATTTTAAAGATTTTTAAATAACTTTATAAGGAAATTAAATATAAATAAATAAAATACACTATTTTAAAGCCCTTTTTACAAGGAATTTAATAGTATTACTTTTATTAATTAAAAGTGGGGTTTAAACATATAATTGCTTGTAGTACTTCTATAGTATTTTTTTAATACTAATTTACTACTTTTATTACTAATTAGCGATTACTAATTAAAGACCCACTTTTAATTAATAAAAGTTATATTATTAGATTCCTTTTAAAACAGGCTTTAAAATGGTGTATTTTGTTTATTTATAGCTATTTTTGTTTAAAAGTTATTTTAAGTACTACACTAGTACTACAAGGTACTAAAATCGTGTTTTAGTAATACTAATTGCCAACCATGACTACATGTAGTATTTACCTGTACTAATACTACTATAGTTTAGTATTTACTTATACTAATACTACTGTAGTATATACTAAAACTACATGTAGTATACTAAAATACTAAAAATACTAAAATAAATTATTAAAAAATTAAAAATTAAAAATTTTTTTTAATTATATAACGTATATTATAAGCGGATTAACACCTTAAGCAAAATAACATTTTAAAAACAAATAAAAAACGTTTATACACTTTATTATAAAATTTTAAATATAAATTATATAAAAATAAATTTAGTATTATTAAAATTGTAATTAAATAACAAATTCTTTTTTTTTTTTTTTTTTTAATTTTATAGCTATTTTATTTAAGCGTGCATTTAAAAGTTTGCTAGTTTTTAGCGTAGTTTTTAATAACGCTTTAAATAAAATAGCTAAAAAATAAAAATAAAAATATTTCGATTTTTTATTTAATTGCAAATTTAATAATACTAATTTTACTTTTATATAACTGTTTTTTATAAAGTTTTTATAAAGTGCACAAATGTTTTTTGTATGCAATTTTAAAATGTTAATTTATTTATAATACATGTTATAGTTTTTTATAATTTATTTTTTTATTATTTTAAAATAAAAATAAAATAAAATATAAGATAAAAATAAATTAGTATTTTTAGTATTTTAGTATACTACATGTAGTATTTAGTATTACTAATACTATTGTAGTATTAGAAAATTCGTACTAATATTATACTACATGTAGTATACTACACTGTGGTCTATATACTACATACTAATTTTTCAACCCTGATTAATATTAAATAAAAAGTAAATTGTTTTAAATAAATACTTATTAATATGTTTTCGATTTTTGTTATTATTTAAATTGTTTATAATATAATTTAATAAATCTTCGGCATCGGTTAAAGTTAAAATATATTGTTTTAATATATTTTGAACTATTAAATTAATAATATGTAAAATATAACGAATATCGTTTTTAAATTCTTTTTGTGTTAAATTAAAATAATTTCGTTGAAAAGAATTTAAAAACGTTGTATTATTTTTCGCATTATTTTGTATAATACTAAATAAAATATATTAATAAAAATATTTATGTTAATAATAAATATAAAATATAACTTACTTAAAAATATTATTAATTATAATGCTTAGATATAAATTTAATATATTTAAAAAGCAATTAAATGTAGTTAATTTAGTATGTTGATCAGTTATTTTTTCGAATTTAATTAATTTATAAATTAAATTAAAATTAGAATTAATAAAAGAAATAATAACGCCTATGTAAGCCGTTTAGAAATTTGAAGTCCAAATATTAAAAATTATGGAAAAACTTCTATTATTTTTAATTCGGTATTAAAAGCTAATAAACTATTTTCGAATATAGTTTTAAGTAAAGCTTTTATTATTTGTCGATTTATTATAAAATCTTTATTT
>MU377437.1:0-15879 GCA_022495195.1 Xylaria digitata
AATTTAAAGGTAAAATGTTATTTCGTTTTGCTCGATCGATTCCGTCGTTTAATAAATCTTTAATTTCGGTTGTATATTTTGTTAAAACAGTTATTCGTTGTATTCGAGTTATTAAATCTAAATAATAAATTAGTAAATATAAAATATATAATTAAATATAAAAAAAACTTACCTATATCTTGATTTTGATAATTATTATATAAATTGTTATTTATATAATTTAATAGATTTTCTTTGTCGTTAATAGTTAAAATATACTTTTTAAGTATAGTTTGAACTATTATATTAATAATATGAGAAATATAACGAATATTGTTATTAAAATCTTTATTTACAGAATTAAAATAATTTCGTTTAAAAGATTCTAAAAACGTATTATTGTTCCCTGCGTTATCTCGTATAATACTATAAAAATATTAGTTTTATATAAATAAATAAATAAATATAAAATATGTACCTAAAAATATTATTTAACGTAATATTAGGATACGGATTTAATATATTTAAAAAAGTATTAAATATATTTAAACCTGTATGCCGATCATTTATTTTATTAAAACCAATTAACTTATAAATTAAGTTAAATTCGGAATTAATAAAACAAACAATTACACCAATAAACGAAGTTTACGTATTCGAAGTCCAAATATCGAAAATAATAGAAAATTTTCTATTATTTTTAACATGAACTTGTAATTCGTTATTAAACGCTATTAAAGAAGCATTAAAAATAGTTTTTAAAATAGTTTTAATATTTTTTCGATTAATTGAAATTTCGCTATAAAAATATTAGTAATTAAGTAAAAAATTAAATAAAGAATTAAATAAAAATAACTTACGGCTTTATAAATTGAAATAAATCTTGAAAAGATTTGGAATTTAAAACGTTAAACGATAAATTATTATTAATAATAAAATTAAGTATTTTATTATTAATAATATCTTTAGAGTTTAAATTTTAAAGTGTAGTATTTCGAGGTTTTTTTCGAGTTTGTAAATGAAAAAAGTCGGGTATTTTTTGCGAAATATTTGTTTCTAAATAAATAAATAATTAGTAATTAATATAAATAAATATATATATATAAATAATAAATAACTTACTTTTAGTTAATTTATTTTCGGATTGTTTATTATAAGCAATAGCAGGATGTTTTGCTTTATAATGTTTAACAAAATTCGAAAATTGAAAACCTTTAACTTTAACTGTTGAATTAAAGTTACAACTAAATATAAAGTATTAATATTTAAAATATAAAAATTAAAAATTAAAATAAAATAAAATAAAATAAATATTTACCTAGTACATTGTACTAGCATTTCTCGGTTTTTTTTTATATTAACCGGTAATAAAGTACGAGTAAATAATCCTTCTTTTATAATATAAACATCGGATTTTTTATCATTTAATTTAAAAGATATATTATTATAATCTCTTAAATTATTTAATTCCGTATTAGAATCGCTGTTTAATTCGGTATTTAATTCAGTATTTGAATTGTTCGAATTATTATCAGAAATAATAATATCTTCGTTTTCGTTCGAAGTAACCGTTTCGTAATTAAAAGACGAAGAATCCATTATAAATAAAATATATAACTTATTATAATAAGTGTTATAAATGTTGTAAATGTTGTAAATAATATAACTATTATTATTATAGTTGTTATGTTTAAAAAAAAAAAGAAAAAGTAAAAGTAAAAGCTAAATATATATATACATTTACTTTGTTTCGATTATATTCTATTAGTTTCGATAAATTAATAATAAAAGAATTTTTTAGAATTTATTAGAATTTATTACGTAATAATATTTATAAGTTAAAGAATTTACTAGAATTTACTAAAATTTATTATGTAATAATATTTATAAGCTAAAGAATTTACTAGAATTTATTAGAATTTATTAAAATTTATTACGTAATAATATTTATAAGCGAAAGAATTTACTAGAATTTATTACATAATAATATTTATAAGTTAAAGAATTTACTAGAATTTACTAGAATTTATTACATAATAATATTTATAAGTTAAAGAATTTACTAGAATTTATTACGTAATAATATTTATAAGCTAAAGAATTTATTAAAATTTACTAGAATTTATTACATAATAATATTTATAAGTTAAAGAATTTACTAAAATCTACTAGAATTTTTTAAAATTTATTATAAATATTTAATATTTTATATTATTTACTTTAGTACTTTTTAGTACTTTAGTATTACTAAACTAGTATTTAGTACTACTAAATACTAAATTAGTTTAATACTTGTTAATACTAATACTAAGCTAGTTTAGTACTTGGTAGTACTAATACTAATACTAAGCTAGTAGTACTAAAGCTTAGTCTTAATACTAGATACTAAATTGCCAACCCTGATTATAATATAAAAAATTAATTAAAACTAATTTAAATTATTTTTGTTATACAATTTTATATTGTTTTAATAAGTATGCGTATTATGCTTAAGCTTGCTATATGTTTTATATTGTTGTTAATACGTTTATACTTTTTTTATATAATAATTATTTGTTTATGTTTTGTTTGTAATTTAATTTTTAAAAGCTTTAATAACTTTAAAATCTTTTGCATTTTAAGTAATAAAAGATTTTTTATTTTGTATACATGTTTTTTTTATATAACAACGTTTAATAAGCTTATAATTTGCTTTTTAAAATATTGCGTTTTTTTTTTAATAATATTAATTAATATATTATTTTTGTTGTATTTTTTTTAATTTAGTTAATTGCTATTAAAATAACTTTTAATAAGCTATTTTAATATTATATAATTTTGTTGTTAATATAATTTGTTTAAAGTTATACTTTTGTTAAATTGTTTAAAGTTTTTAACTATTAAAAAAGATTTGTTAATTTAAATAGTTTTAATAATAATAGTGTTGTTAATTATATATTAAACTGTAAAATTATATAATTTAAATTATATAGTACAAGTTTAGCTTTTGTTATAAAAGTTTTATATGCTTTATAAAACGCAAAAAAAAAGTCCTTTTTAAAAATGTAAATAATATGCGCTTATATTAAATGTTTAATTTGTTTGCTATATAAACGTTGTAATAAGCTAAAACATTTAATATTAAAAAGCTAAAGCTTATGTAATAAATGCGCAAGCATATAAAAAGTAATAACGTTATAGTTTTTGCAATATATTTCGAAATTAATTAAATAATAGCTTTTATAGCTATTTAAAATAAGTAAACAATATATTTTTTTTGTACAATTAATTATATATTAATTAAAATGTTAAATTTAATTAATACTTTATTTATTTGTTATTTAATTGTTTTTAATAATAATAACTTTTAATTATTAAACAAATTATTATTTTTATATTAAAATAACAAATAGTTTTAGTTTGCTAATATAATATATAGTATTATTATATAGTTATACAAACTAATACTTTAAATTATAATAGCTTATTTATAATTATTTTATTATACAGCTTATAGTTTTTTATATTAATTAAACGTAGTAACAACTATTTTAAATAAAATTTTGTTTATTATAAACTTAGTTTTGTTAAAGTTATAAATAATTTTTATAAAAATGCTATATTTGCTAATTATATTTTATATAAAGTTAAACTAATATTAGTATACGTTAAAACTTTTATAAAAAACTTGTTAATAATTAATTTTTTAATTAAAACTTATTTTAAAAAGTTTTTATTGTTATATAAAGTTTAAAGCTTAATTAATGTTAACTAAAAGTGTGTTATATATATATAATAATTAGTTTGTTATATTTTTAACATTATTTAACTAAAAAAGAAAACGTTTGCAAAACTAAGTTAACAAAATATTATATAATAACATTTTTTTTAAATTCAAATAAATTTTGTATTAAAAAAAGTATATTTTGTTATAGCTTAATATTAAGCTGTTAATAATAAAAAGTTGTACAAAAAACACTATAAATTTTTATAGCAAACTAAACAAATAATTTTAAGTTGCGTTTAATATTGCGTAATATTAACTATACATTGTTTTTTTTAAAGTTAGCGCTATTATTAGTTAAAGTTAAAAGTAAAAAAAAATATATATATATATATATAAAAAGTGTAAAAAAGTGGCTTATTAACTTGTAAAATACGTTATACTTATATATAAATTACTTTACTTTTTTTTATAAATGCTTTTTTTTTTATATTAAAAGTTTATTGTTATTTTTATACTTTTTATTAAATTTGTTATTTTTTGCGGCCGTTAACTAATATGTTAATTGTATTAATAGCTTTATAGCTTTTAAGTTTTAGTTATAAATTTTTTTTAATAATATTATATTGTTTTTAAAGTTTTTTATTAAATACTATTTATTATTATTAGCAATAGCCATTATATAAATAAATAGCACTGTATAAAATATAAAGATTAGGACCATTAACCCATTATAAGTGCAGCCCATAATAAGAACTAGTTGCTAAAGTTGGAGTAGATCCCGTACTGCACACACCCACCTTTAGTAAGCAAAATATTTTTATTTTCTAAACCTACTACTTTTTTTTTATAGTTAGCTATACAAATTAAAAAATATAATATTGTTTTATTAATATTATAATAATTAGTTTTATATAATAGTTAGCAAGTTGTTAAAATTAATTTGCATTTAAAAAACATTTTTAATTAAACTAGTTGTTTATACAGTTTATAAGTTGTTTAATGTTTAAATGTTTTAAATTAACGCAAGTATATACTGTTAATTAAATAAAAAGCTATTATAATAAACTGTTAGCAAAATATAATAAGTTGTTTATTTAAAAAAACTATACGCTTAAATTACTTTTTAAGCAAAATGTTTTAAAACTAAATTAATACTTAGTTAACACTAAAAGCTAAAAAAAAAAACTTGGCCTGTTTATAAAAAGCTGTAAACTAAAGTTAAAAAAAACTTAATTATAAAATCTTTTAAAAAAAAAATATAAAACTTAATTATGCAATTAAAATGTTTAATTTGCAAAAACAGCATAAAAAAGCTATTGCTGTTTTAAAAGCTAAGCATTAACTGCAGCTTAATTGTTATAAAAAGCAAATAATAGCCCATTTTAAAAAAACTTTTAAAACAAAAATAGCTATGCTTTTATTAAAAAGTAGTATAACTGCTGCTTTTTTATTACGTTTTTTATTGCAAAAACTGCAAAAGCAGTTAGTTAGCGCAAAAAATAATGCTATAGTTATATATTGCAAGCTTTTTTCTTTGTTAAAAACGTTTTTTAACTTTAATTATATTATAAAAAGCAACATTTTAAAAAAAGCTTTATACAAAATTAAAAGCGCTTTTTTAAGCGCAAAAAAAAGCAAAAAATTATTTATTAGCTTTAAATCAAGCTATAATAATAATAATAATACTTGTTAGTTTATTAAAAAAAGTACTAATTATAAAAAGTATAAAAAAATTAACTAATTAATTATAATTTTAAAATCTAGCTTTAAACTTTTAAACTTATTTAATTTATTTAATTTTAGCTTTAATAACAACATTAAACGTTAAATCTGAAAAATAAAGAAAAAGCTTTATATTTTTAAAAAAAAGCGCAATAGCAAAAAGCTTAAAAAAGCTTAGCTTATTATAAAACTTAAGTAGCAACAATTAAAATTCTTTTTTAATAAGCAGAACTATTTTTTAAATTTAAAAAATTAGCTAATATATTAGCAAAATTTAAATTTATTTTTAAAAGTAATAAGTTATGCTATTAGCTTGTTTATTAATAATTATAACAAACTTATATTAGCATAAACAGTTATTAACATTTATAAAGCTGCACTTTTTAACCTAATAAAAAGTGTTAAAAAAAGCAGCAAAATGCTAAAGATTTTTAGCACTACATATAGTACAAGTAGCCAAATTTACTAAAAAAATCTATAAAATAATTTTATTAATTATAAATATAATAGCAAAAATTTTATTATATTTATATTTAAATAAATAAGCTTGTTATGCTAATATAAAATTAGTAGCAAAAAAATTTCAAACAATTAAAAAGCTATTTTATTTTTGTTTGCAATTAAAAATAAAGCTATTAGTTAGCATTATATTATTATAAAAGTTATAAAAACACGTAAATATTTTTTTTAAAACTTTATTAACAAGTTTTATAACGATTTTAAAAAAAAAGTTAAAAAAAATTTTTTTAGCAATAAAAAGTTTACTTATTATACTTTTAAAAAGCTTTAACGCAGCTAAAAAAATTAAAACATATGTAGCAGCTGTAAAAACTATAAAAATTGCAAAAGTTATAAATATAATAATTAAAATTATATTGCCAAAAACTGTTTTAATAAAAAAAATAGTAATTAGCTTATTTAACATTAAACTAACGTTTTTAAAAAGCTAGTTAAAACTTAAAGCTTTTTTGTTAAATTAAGTAATGCTTTTATTTATTTGGCTACTATAAACTCTATAGATTTTATTAAATTTATAAAGTTTTATAACTAAGCTATTGCTATAAAAAGCATTGCTTAAGCTTTTATTTAAAAAGTAGAAAGCATTTTAAGCGTTTATATAAGCTTAGGCATATTTTAAGTAGTAAAGTTATATAAAAAGCTTTTGTTTAACACTAAATTAAACGTTAAAATTAAAAACAAAAAAACAAAATTTATTAAAAGTATTTTTATTAATTTAAAAGCTAAAGGCAAAGCTTTTACTATTTTTATTAAAAGTAGCGCTATAATTATAAAAAAAGTTAAAACTGTTAAGCGTAATTTATGCTTACTTAAAAAAGCGCTAATAAAATTAACTATTAAATATATATTTTTTATTTTAGCATTTTTTTTAAAAATTATGTTAAAAAAACAGTTTTATTATAATAAAAGCTATTTTAACAAATATATTTTTTATAATTGTATAAGTTATAAAATTATAAAAATTAATATATATAAATAAAGTTTTTTTTTATAAGTTTATAACAAAGTAAAGCTAGCTTTTATAAAATAAAAGCAATAAAAATATGCGCTAAAAATAATTTGTAAAGCTATAAAGCTAAAAAAACTAATATTAGTTGCAACAATAAATAATTAAATATATATAATTAAAAAGCTTAAAAACAAGCTTTTTTTTTAGTATTGTAAGCTATATTATTTTAGCACTAAACGTTTTATTTAAACTATTTATATAATTATAAAAATAAATTTAAACTTTAAAAAAGTTAAATATTTTTTTTGTTTTGCTTATAATTAAGCGAAATTTTAAAAACTTATTTTAAAAAAGCTAATTAAAAAAGCAAAATATTTAAAAAAAATAATATAAACAAATTTAAAAGCTATTTAATTAATTATTATTAAAAGCTACAAATATTATTTATTGTTTGTTAATAATAATAGCAAATATTGCATATTTATAGCGTACAAAACTAAAAACGGTGCTAAACAAATTATAATAAATTATTTTGTTAAAATAAATAAAAGCTTAAAAAACTTAGTTTTTTAGCTAAAAAACATTGTATATAAACGTATATGCGCTTTTAAAATAAATAATAGCTAAAAGTTTAGCATAAAAAATTTAAAAAAGTTTTACTATAAGCATATAATTTAATTAATTTTGTTTTTTTTAATAAATTAATATTAAAACAGTATAGTTAAACAGTTTATTAGTTTTATATAAAGCAAAGCTAAAATATATTTTATTTAATTTTAGCTGCTTTTATGTTTTTAAAACAAAAGCATAAAAACTGTTGTTTATATAATTAATTGCATTAGTTAGTTTTTAATAAAAAATTGCACTTTTTATAAAAAGTTTATAAGCAGTTTATATTTAAGTAAAAATTATGCGCTTAAAATAAGCTATTTATATATATTAAGCTTTTATTGCATAGTTTATATAAACAAATTTAAACAAATTGCTATAAAAAAAATAAACGTTAAAAAAGTAAACGCAACATTTTTAAGCTACAAAAGCATATATAATTATATAGTATAGCTAATTAACAGCAGCTGCAAATTATGCACGCTATATATTACGTTTTTTAAACATTTAGAAAATTTTATAGCTAATTTTTTTAATTTTAAAAACATTATACAATTTTTATTACAAAAAATATAGCAGCAACTACGCTGCTAGCACTAAAAAATAAAAAACAAAATAAAAATTAGAAATAAAAACAATAATGTAGTTAATAAAAACGTTTTAAAAAACAGCGTTTTGCTTAAGAAAAAGCGCTTTTTAAAAAAAAAAAAGCTAATATTGTTGCAAATATATGTTTGCAAAGCTTTTAACAACTATTTTAATATAGTTTATATACTTTAAATAGCTTTTTGCTAAAAATAAATAAATAAAGCTAAAAAAGATTTTAAAAGCGCTATAAATAGCAAGTTTAGCTATTAAAACTTTTAAGTTAGCAAAATATAAATAATAGCAAGTTGCTTAAACAGCTTTATAATAAAGCTAAATAATATATAAAAAGTACTTTATATAAATTATTTATAAAGTTTGCTGTTTACATTTTTTGCAAAATTATTTATTTTTAATATGCTAATATTAAAAAAAGCGTTAAAAAGTTTTAAATAAAAAAAATAGCTTAAAGCAATTTTTATAAAAATTAAATGCACTTTTAATAAAAGCATATTTAGTTTTATTAATTAAAGCAAAGCTGTATACAAATATTTTATAAACTTTATATAAGTATTAAAAAAAAAATTTTTTTTTATAAGTAAACTAAACAAATATAAAGCGCAAATATATATTAAAAGTTTATTTAAAAAAAAGAAATTAATTACAAAAAGATTTTAGTGTTAACTATAAAAACAGCTTTATAAAAAATTTTAATAGCGCTAGCTGTAGCGTATAAATAACATATTATTTAAATAAATTTTATTACAACATATTTTAATAGCAAGCTTTGCTAACGTATATTTATAAGGCAATTTTAAATATTTAAAAAATATTTTAAAGCTTATGCTGCTAAAAAAAAAAAGTATTAATAGCTTATAAAAAAGATTATTAAATTAATAAACTTTTTATATAAATTAAAGCAGTTAAGCTATAAATAGCAAATTAAAACAAAAAAAATTATAAAATTAGTTAGTTTTACATTTTTAATGTTAAATAATACAATTTATTATAATAAAAACATTAATAAAGCTGTTATTTTTTACGTTAACAATTTTTTGCTGTTTAATAGTAATTTTAAGCACTTTAAACTAGTAACTAAAAATATAAAAAAAATTGTAGCTATAAATAATTTAAGCTATATAAACTAATTTTTAAACGTAAAAATTGTTAAAGATTTGCTTATAAGCAATATAATATTAAATTAATTTTAATATATAAACAAGTTATTAAAATTGTTTAAAATAAATAAATTGTACAAATGTGCTATATTAATAAACTGTAAAAAAATAGCATATATAATTAAAAAAAAAAGCAATTTAGCTTTTAATAAAAAAGTGTTTAAATATATATTACTGCTAAAAAAACTAAGTTTTTTAGCTTAAATTATAAAACTAAATATAAGCTTTGCTGCTTTTATATAAGCAAAGTTTATAAGCAATTTTTTAAAAAATCATTTAAACAGTATAAAAAAATTAGCAAAATATATAAAAAGTACGCTTAATGTTTGCTTTATATATAAAAAGCTATAAAAAGATTATTAATATTATATATATAATTAATTAAAATTGTTTAAAGCAGTAAACGCTATTTTGTTTTTTAATTTAAAAAATAGCAAGTTAGTTATTAGCTATATAATCTTTATATATAAAAATTTTGTTATATAGCATTTTAAACTGCAAATTGTTATAGCGCGTAATTTTATTAAAAGTAAATATATTGCTATAAATAAAGCCGCTAAAGATTTGGCTTAAATATGCAATTTTTTAACAAAGTTAAATTATATGCTTAAAAAGCTTATTATTTTATTAGCAAACAACATTAGCGCAATAAATTAATTAGAACTTAGTGCTATAAATAAGCAAAAAAAGCATATTTGTATTGCTTATTATTACGTTAATTAAAAAGTAATTAATAAAAACATTAAACTAATATATATAAAATTAAAAAACAATTTTGCAAATAGCTTTATAAAACTATTAAATTGTATAAATTATGCTAAGTTTATAAAGCAGCTTAATATAAAAAGCTATAAAAAAACGCTAAAAAAGTAAAAAAGCTAAGCTTTATTACAACTTTTTATAACTAAATAGTTAACTTTTAAAAAGTGTTTATTAATTAATTAAGCAAAAAAAGCAGTACTTATTACTAAAATATAATTTATAACTATTTTTTTTTAAAAACTTTTATTTTTTAACTGTTTTAAAGCTTAATTACTTTTTGTAAAATTATTGTTTATTTTTAACTATTTTAAGCTAGTTAGCTTATTATAAATTTATTTAAAAAGTAAAAAATTTAAGTCCAAGTTTAAGGTTTATTTAAATATTAGCTTAAGTTTTAATGTTATTAATATTTTTTTTTAGTAAAATAAATTTTTTATTTATTTTGTTATATATATACTTTTTTATATATTAATGTTTTATATACTTTTATATATATTTATAATTTTAGTATAAATTATATATAAATGCTAAATTTTGTATTAATTAAATAAAGCATACAAGTTGGAAAAAGTGGGTTTTAAAGAAATAAGAGCCGCAGAAATATATGCGGGCAGTGCATGCAAAATAGGCTAAATAGCTTAGTAGTATAGCAGTGCATTAGTTGTTTAAGCAGTTTTTTATGTTGCAAGTATTTAAATCTTAATACAAATATTTTAAAATATTTTTTATATGTTTTTTATTTAAGCTATTTACTTAAAAAAAGTGTTAGCAATAGCTATTATATAAATAAATAGTACTATATAAAGTATAAAAACTAAAACCATTAACCTATTGTAAGTGCAGCTTATAATAAGAATTAGTTGCTAGAGTTAGGGTAGGTTTTATACTGCGCACACCCACCTTTAGTAAACAAAATACTTTTATTTTCCAAACCTACTACTTTTTTCCTATAGTTAGCTACGCAAATCAGAAAATACAGTATTATTCTACCAATATTACAGTAATTAGTTTCACAATTATTAATGTTTTATTTTTTTATTATACTTAATATTATAGTTTTTAGTAATATATTTTTAAAAACTAGATTTTTTTAATAACAAACTTTTTTTTTTTAAATTTTTTAATGTTTGCTTTAACAAAAGGTTATTAAAATATAATCGGAATTAGTTAACATAATACAAATTAATAGCTTATTATTATAAACTAATAAAAAAACGGCTTAAAAAAAAAACTTAGCGCGGTTATAAACCAAATAAAGGGCTGGACTAAAAAACAAGCTATAACTAATTATAAACGCAAAAAGTTATGTAATAAATAGTTAAAATAGGTTTTTATTTAAAGTATTTAAAAAAGGTATAAAAAAAAAATATTATAAAAACAAAAAAAGGTTTTTTTATAACTAGCACTAGTTTTTTTTTATTTTACTGTTTAATTTAAGCTTATAGTTAAGTTTTTAAAATTAATTATAAAAAAGTTAATTTTTTAACAACCATTTATTACACTTACTTAATATCCCCTGTGTTACTTTTTAACAAGTGTTACACCCTTTTAGTTATATAAACCATACAATATTTTTTACTTATAAGTAAGCCAACTTGTGGGAAAGCTTACACATTATAAAAATAAAACCGGATTATTATATTGCTATAACAAAAAAATTTTAAGTTTAAACATATTATTATATTATAAAGTAGTTTAGCTTATTAAATAGTTGGTTTGTTTTTTATAACTATTTTTTTTTAATATAAAAAAATAATTATTTATATTAAAATTAAAGTTTTATTAAGTTTTATTAGCTTGTTTTATTATATAGTTTTATATGTATTTTAAATTAAATTTTTTTTGTTTTTTTTTATAGTTTTTTTAATTTTTTTTTAGCCGTTTAGTTTTTTTAATTAAAGTTAAACAGCATAAAAAATTTTATTTTTACTTTATATAATAATAGTTTTATTAACTTATAAAAAAAAGCTGTTTGCATATAGTTTATAGCAAAGATTTTTTTTAATTAGTTATTTTAATAATAGTTTATATATAGTTAAAGTTATTAATTTAAATACTTGTTTATAATTTTTGCTTATTTTATAGTTTTATAATGTTTTGTTAAAGCTAAAATATAAGTTATTTTTATTAGCTTATATAATTTATTTATAAATGCTAAAATAAATTGTAGTTTATAATTAAATATAATAGTTATAAATACTTAAAGATTTTAAAAGGTTTTTTATAATACATTTTAGCTGTTTTTTTAAAAATAGCATTAATAATACAAAAAATTGTTTAAGATTTATAACTAAATGTTTTTATATATAATTAAAAACAAAAAAAAGTTATAGTTTATTAAAAGTTTTATTTTGCAACATTTTTGCTAATTAATATTTTATATAATTAACAACATATATGTTATAGTTTTTTATTAGTTTTAACTATTAATATTTTATTGCAATTAAAGCTTATGTTTTTTTGTTTTAAAATAAGCTATTAACATTCTTTTATAAATCTCTTTAATTAGCTAAATTTTTTTAATAAATAATAAAGCTATTTTTTATAGCTTAAAAATTATTAGTTTAGTTTAATAATGCTTTTTGTTAATAAATTTTTAAATTTATATTTAAACCATTTTTTTTTAGTATTTATTTAATAAATTATAAGCTTTATAAGTTTTTTATTTTTTAAATATATAATATTAACAGTTTAATTTTTTTTATTATTAAAAATAATTTATTAATTAGTTTAAATATTATTAAATATTTTTGCGCTTTTTTTTTGTTATATTTATAAGTTTTTTTATTTTTTTAATAATAAGTTTATAATTATATTTTTTTTATTAAAACAATATATAATAATAAAGTTGTATTATAAAAATAATGTTATTAAACCTGCTTGTTATAAATTAAAGTATTATTTTTTGCTAAAATATTTAAAAGCTTTATAATTAGTAATTATTAAAAAAAGTTTTTTGCAAAATTTAATAAGTTTAAATTGTTATTTTTTAAAAGTTAAAGTTATTGCTACCATTTTTTTATTATAAATTTTATAATTTAGTTTAGCATTTTATATAGTTTTTTATAAAAAAAAAAATAGTTAAATATTATATTTTATTATTATATAGTTAAAACATTGCGTTAATTTTTACTTTAGTTAGTAAACTATATTAAAAATGTTTTAAAACCGGTGTAAACATTAGTGCTAATTTTAACTTTTAAAACATTTGTTTACACTTTTTAGTTTAAACAAACAAAATATTTTTTTTTGTTAAATAATTATAAAATGTTGCAATTTAATTATAATTATGTATAACGTATAACATAAGCTATTAAAACATATAAACTATTGAAACACGTTTTTAATTTTTATATATACATTTTTAAAATATTAATTATTTAACAACTAATAATATTGCTATTGTACAAAAAAAAAAATGTAAAGCTTATATTATAAGCTATATAACGTAACCTAAAATTATTTATTTAAAGTATTATAACTATATATAATATTTTTTATATAACACTTTATACGCAACAGCAAAATCGTTTAATAAAAACAATTATATTAAGCGCTAAACAAAAATTAATAAAACTTAAAAAGCAAACTATTATATAATATATAATAAATTTAATTTTGTAATTGTTTTTGCTTTAGTTAAATAATATTAAAAATATAGCTAATTTTTTTTTACGCGCATATAACGCAACTATAGTTAGCATTAACTAAGCTTTAAACTTTATATAATAACAACTTACTTTTTGTATACGTTTTAATCAAAAAATTAATTATTAATAAATTTTTTATAAAAATTTTAACGCATACTAAAAATAGTTTAAGCTTATACAACTTATAATAACAAAATTTAAAATTATTAAAAAAAATATTTATAATTTTAATAAAACCGGTTTTATAATAAGCAAAATATTGTTTAAAATAGTTATTATAACTTTTAATTAGTATAAACAACTAAAAGTTATATATTAAAGCAATTAAAAATAGTTATTTATTATTTAAAATATTAAGTTATATAATTATATAATTCTGTTATATATTATTTTAGCAAAAAAAAATCATTTTTTATTATAATATAAAAACAATAAATTATTGTTTAATTAAATTATTGTAATAACAAAAAACAGCTAAACAACAAATAAACAAAATTTTAATTAAATTTAATATTTTAATAAACATATTGCGCGTTATATAAAAAGTATTTACTGCTTACTAATTTTTAATAGTTATAAAAGCTATTACTTTATTAAATTTAAGTTGTACGCTAAAAACTATAATATTATTATTTTTTGTATGCTTTTTTATTTATTATATTGTTTTTAGCTTTTTAATATTAGTTATTTTAGCTTATTAAAATATGCGTACGCAAAAAAAATTAACAAATTAATATAAATATATATTATATATATTAAAAAAAAAGATTTTTTTATAACGTTTTATTAAACGTATAAAACATTTATAACTAAATTAAATATTTAAAAAAGTTTTTAAAGTACTAAATTAATTTTATATAATTTAAATTATATAATTTTATAGCTTAAAACAAAATTATTAACTAAAACACTGTTTAAATTATTATTATCGGCTAAAAAACATTTATTTTTTTAAAAATTACAAACTTTATATAATATTAAAAATATATAATCCTAAGCTAATTATATTAAAAAAAAAGTTGTATAATATTAAAATAATTTGCTAAAAACTATTTTAAAAGCTGTTAACTAAATTATAAAAAGTATAATATTATTTGTATACAAAATCTAATTATTAAAAAAAAAAAACATAACATTTTAAACAGCAAACTATAAACTTAGCTAACGCTGCTATATAAAAAATAAACGTATTTAAAATAAAAAATTATTTATTATACAGCAAAAACAAAATTTTAAAACTAAACAAGCTATTAAAACGCAGATTTTAAATAAAATATATGTAAATAATTGTAATATAAAAGCTAGTACAGCGTGCATACAAAAGTATAAAACATATAACAAGCTTAAGCATAATGTACAAACTTATTAAAATGCTATAAAAACATTTAGCAATAATATATTTAATTAAATTTAATTAATTTAATATATTATAATTAAATTATTTAACTTATATATACAAAAATATAAAAAAGTGTTTTAATAGCTTATATATTTTAATAGCTTATATTATATATTAAACTTTTTATAAAAATTATAAAATTTAAAAAAAAATATTTAACTTTTTTTATTAATTTTAAAAGTTTTTATTATTAAACAATATTTATTTTAATAATATTAACTTTTATTTTTTTTATATTAATAATATATTTAAAAAAACTTAGTTTTAAAAATATAAAATTTAATACTTTATAATTGTTTTAATACATTTTTTATATATATTTTATAGTTTTTTAAATTATTTAAATAAATAAAAATATTATTAATATAAGCGTTGCAAAAATTGTTTAAATAATTAAACAACATATTATTAATATACTTTTAAAACGTAAATAGTTTATTTGTTAATTTAAACAATAACACTTTATAATAATATGCATTATAATAAATGTAAAACATAATAAAGTTTTTATGTTTAAAATATATTTGTATTTTATAAAACGTTTATTATATATTAATTTTAAAGAAAATTTTAGCTTAGCTTATATAAAACAAAGTTTTTTTAATTAAAAAAAAAGTATTAGTTTTTTTTTGTTAATTTGTTTAGTTTTTAATAGTTTATATAAAAACGTAAACTTTTGTTAGCTTTTTACATAAAAAAAACAAAAAATGCAAAAAGTATGCTATTTACAGGGTTGAAAAAATTTACTAGTAGTAAATTTACTACAGGGTAGTATTACTACTGTAGTAGTAGTAGTAGTAACAGTTTTTAAATACTACAGT
>MU377438.1:0-15788 GCA_022495195.1 Xylaria digitata
AAAAAAAAAAAAAAAAAAAAAAAAAAAAAAAAAACAAAAAAAAAAAAAAAAAAAAAAAAAAAAAAAAAAAAAAAATAAAAAAAAAAAAAAAAAAAGGAAAAAAAGAAAAAAAGAAAAAAAGATAAAGTAGTAAAACCTGGTAAATAACCTAGTAAATATGTGGAGCGGCCTATTAAAAACAAAATGTTTAAAAAAAGAAGAAAAAAAAAAAAGAAAAATATAAAATAAAAAATTTGGGAAAAAAAAAAAAGGGGGAAATTTTACAGGGTAGTGGGACCTAATAAAAGGGTTTAGATTAAAGGTTAAAGATTTAAGGTTAGGAATTTTCTTAAGCTTCAGGTTAGGATTACTATTATATTAACGTTTAACTTAAAGAAAATCAACTTGGTTTTTTTTTGCTAGCTAGCTATAGCTAATTATAGGCTATAAATCTATGTTGCTATTTCTGTTGCTTTTTTGTATTAGCTAATTATAGCAAGTATTACTTTTTCTTTTTTTATAGCTTATTGTATTACTATTTTTATAACAGCTTAATTATAGCAATGCACAATATAAAAATTTAACGCTTTATAAAAAAAAATATTATTAATTTAATTTTACTTTTTTTTTTTTTTTTTTTTTTTTTGTTTGCTTGTTTTATTGTTTTTAAATGTTTGTTAAGCATTATATTACGCTTTGCTTTTTTCGCTTTTATGCAGCTTTTTACGTTTTGCTTATTTTAGCTTATATAAAGTTATATAGATTTTTTATATATATATTTACTTAGTATAGCCTATAGTTTGTAGCTTTATTACTAATAAAAAACTAACTTTTTTTTTGTTACGTTTAAAAAGTTTTTTAAAGTTAAATATAATATAATATATATTTTATATAATAAGTTTTATATAAAATTAAAGCTTGTAAAAAAAAAAAATAATGTATAAAGCAGACTTAAATAAATTATAGTAATATAAGCAAACAAAATTAGAAAAAACAAACTTTAATTAATAGTTTAGTTAGTAGTGCACTTAAATTATAACACCTTTTTTTAAGTTTTATACTTATAAAATTAATTTAATTTACATATAATAGTTTTGTTATAGCTGCTAAGCTTATTATATTATAATAGCTTTGTTATTATTTCTGTTTTTTTTTTATATACTAATTAAAACTGTTGCTAATAAAAAAAAATAGTATAGTTTTTTTTTTATAAAACTTTTGCTAATATAAAGTAAGATACTGTTTAATTTAAACTATAAATATTATTATGCTTAAGCGGGCTGCTTAAGCTTTATTAAGCATTATGCTTTTTTTTTTTAATGCTGAACGCAGCTAGCAAAAACGTACTAAAGTTTGCAAGCAAAGAGTGGCCGCTTAAAAGCAAAAGCTTTTTTACTTTAGCATTTAAGTTTATATTATTTTTTTTGTTTTAACTTATTTATAACTAAATAGCTAAAATCTTATTTTAGCTGCTATATTAGTTTTATATTTAAAGTTGGCTTTATTACTTTTTTTTAATATAAATACTTTGTTATGCTATTAATATTTAACAAAATAAAGCTGTAAGCTGTTTTTTTTTTTTATAAATAGCAACTTTTTAACTTTTGGACCCTGGCTTTTTAACTTATATATTAAAACATTTTTTTTTTAATACAAATTTGCATCGCTTAAATTATATAGCAACAACTTTGTTATATTTAATTTTTATAATTTTGATAATTTTAATAACTCTAATAATATAAACGTTACAAACTTTGAATTTTTTATTTAATACTTGCATAAAAGCTGTATTAACTACAATAATTATTTTGCTGTGCATATATTAAACAAAAAAAAAGAGCTTTATAAAAGCAGCAATAAGTAAAGCAATTATAAAAGCTTTAACTAAAGCTTTATAGCAAACTAGCAACTTTTAATTATTATTTTTTTTAATTGTAATTAAATTAATATAACAGCTTTTGTTATTTTTTTTTTTGCAGCAAGCTTTATGCAAACCAACAAAAACAACGAAAAAGAAAAAAAAAAAGAAGAAAAAAAAAAAACGGTTACTTAGGGCATTTTTTAATATAATTAGCTTTTTTAACAGTTTTTAATTTTGCTTATAAAAGAATGCAATAAAGTTTGATAACAAATTAAGCGTACACATAAAAAGTAGTGCTTTTGCAATAAGAATACCAACTTTAAAACTAGCTATTTTTTAGTATTAGTATTATTATATAACCAGAAACAAAGTTTTTAAAAAACAAAATATTTTAAAATAAAAGATATTTTATTTTTTAAAAGCTATAAGTAAATAGTTTTATTATTTTATAAAGCTGCTTGTTTATTATTAAAAAAATGCTTATAAAACAATTAAATATATTATTTTATAAAATTAATACTATATTATTAAAAATAGTAGACTTTATTATTAACAGAAAAATAAAGCAATAGTTATAAAGCTTATAAAATAACAATTTAAAAAACATTTTTGTTTTTTAGCTAAAGCTAAAAACTTTAGCTATATTTTTTTAGCATATTTTTTTAAATAGTAATAAGCTAAAACTTTTTTTTTAGTTTACTAAGAACTTTTTTTAAAACTTTTAACAATAGTTGTTTATTGTACAAATATATAACATTAATAGCTACTTTTTATAGCTTTGTTTTTTAAAAAGCGTTTTATATTATTTATTTTTTTTTTTTTATTTGTTTTTATATAATACTGCGGTATTATAAAACATATACTGCTTATTTAAAAGAAAATTTCTTTATATTATTTATAATATTTTGTTTAATAGTTTTAGTTTTAGCAAAAAAAATACAATTTATTTAATTTTTTTTAACTTACTTTTAATTTAAAAGCATTGTTAAACATAATTAACATTTTAAATATAAAAATAGTTTGTAAACAATTGTATTTTGTTAGCTTTTTATTACTTTTGTTTACTTATTATAGTTAACTAATATTTTATTAGTTTTATTTAAGCAAAAGCAAAAGCTATGCTATAGCTAATTAAAACTTAAGCGTTTTATTGTTATAAGCATTTGCGTTATAATATTTTTTGCAAATATGTTGCTTTGTTTTAAAAACATTTTAAAAAGCTATATAATAAGCATAAATCTAGCTATTTTGCACATTTTATTATTTTTTTATAAAAATATAATATAAAAAATGTAATAATAAGCAACTTGTTAAAAAAAGCTTTTTGCAAATTTTTTAACAACTATTTATTTAATTTAAATTTAAAGCAGCTATATTTTAACGTTATTTAAATTAACTTTGCTTTTTATAATCTTTTTTGCATTATTGGGCTTAAAAACAAAAAAAATAATAGTATGCCGTTTTTTTTATTAATATATAAGTTAAAATGTTTAATTAAAATATTTTAAAAAGCTAATAGCAAGTTTTGCAAGTTTGAGTTTTATTATTATATGCAGTACTTTTTTAAAAATATTAGCTTATTAAAGCTGCTTAATAATTATGCTAGCTTATAGCATAAAAAGCTAGCTTTATATTAGCTTAAAGCTTATAATATGTATAAGCAGCACTTTTAAATACTAAATAAAGGCTTATTGCTTTTTAATATGTTATAGTTTGTTTTATTAGCTTTTAGGCCCAATTTTACAAAAGCTTATTATTATAATAAAACAAATATGCTATTATAAAAAAAGCAGCTGCTTTAAGTTTTAAATGTTTTTTATATTTTTTAGTTTTATAAAAAGTTGTTTTATAATATGTTTTTTATTAGCTTAGATGTTTTAACGCCGCTTATGTATAGCATTTGCTATAAATATTAAATGCTTTAGTTACATATTATTATAGCTGTTAATTTTAGTATACTGCTTTTTAGCTAAAAATATTGTTTTTTTTTGCTTATAAATAATGTTATATATAACTTTTTTTTTTTTTTTTTAATTTAAGATTTAAATAATTTTATAATAATTTTAGCTATTTGTTTTATTAAATTTATTAAAAAACTAGCTATATTTATATTATTAAACTTAGCTGTACTATATAATTAGTTTAACGCTAATTAACAAACTAAAAACTTATATATTAATTAGGTGCTGCTTACTTTTTTGCGATTAATTTATAATAATAATATATTTTTTTGGGCAACTTAGTTATAAAAAACTAAATAAAAATGCTGTTAGCTTAACAAAAAAACGTAGCGATATTAAAAATTTAGCATTAAAAAAGTTGTAGAAACGTATAGTATAGCGTAGCTGTTAAACAATTTGTTTAATTAGTATTTTTTTAAATTTATTAGCAATGCTTTAAAACTTGTTTAAAATTTTTTTTTTAAAGCTAAACTTAGTAATAATAAGCTAAAACAAAGTATAACTAAAGGTTTGTTAAAAGCTGCGTTGCTTTTTAAAACTATATTGTTTAAAAATTTGGCACGTATATAACAGTATGCTAAAATATTTAACTAAAGCTGTAAAACGTAGCTGTTATAAAGCAAAACCTTTAAATTAGCGCTTTAAATAGTTGTTTGCATATATAACTTAAAGTTTTTTTATATTTACGTTTTATTTGTTAATTAGCTAAGATTTTTATGCGCAGCTTATAATACTATATTATATAAAAGCTTGCTAAACTTTGTTATAAGGCATTTTTAAGTTATAATTTTTTTTAACGTTATAAAAATATAATTTAAAGTTTTTATAACGTTAAAAAAAAAAAAAGTTGCTGCATTAATAAATAACTATATATTATTGTTTAATAACAAAGTATTAGTATTTATTATAGCGCAGTAAAAAAAGCTAAAAAAAGCAAAAAAAGAAAGTAATGTTAATAACGATTATAATAATGCTAAATGTTAGCTTTAGTTAGTTTATATATATTTAATGCTAAACAGCATTGGTAGCACTATGTATTAAAAAGCTAAAAGCTTTATTTAGCAGTATATTAAAATTAAAACGGCTTAGTATTAAATGTTTACTAATTAAAAAAATATTATTTGTGTTAGCTAAAATAATTAGTTAAAGTATTGCAAAACGTACGCTAAATTATATATATTTGTTATATTAAACTTTAAGCGCACTAAGTTTATTTATGTTTAAATAATAAAGCGTAGCGCTAGCAACTTTTAATTTAATTTTTTTAGTATTGCTTACTGTTATTTTAAAATATTAAGTTATTAAATCTTAAAACTAAAGCTTTTGCGCAATTTTATTATTTATTTGTTAAATACGGCGCTTATATTAATAATATTTATATATTTTTTATTATTTAACAGTTAGCTTTAAAAATTTGTTTTTAAGTTATTTATTTTTATTTACTTTTTTATTTATATAAATAATAGTAACAAAGTTTTTAGCGCTATATATTCTAGGTTTTATGCTTTTATTTAGTATTTTATTAAAATAAATGCTAAAAGCGGTATTTATACGTTTTTTAAACAGCTTTTAGCTAAGTTGGTACTATAGCTTATTTTGTTTTAAAAGTATAAAGAACTACGCTTTAGCATATATTTTAATAGCGCAGATTTTTTGCTATTAGCTATTGATTTATTAGCACAGCTTGATCTATATAGTAATGCAGCTAATATTTTAATACTAAAAAGCAAAGTATTGGATTTTTGTTTAGAAAGGCTGGGTTAAGTGATTTTAAAGTACTTAGTTATTTAAAAAGGGCTTAAAATAATGTTTACAAAATAAAATAACTGCGTAAAGCTAAATAATAACAAAGGGAATAGTGATTTAAAAAGCATATTATTTTAGGATAACATAATTATAGCATTAAAACTTAGCAATGAAAATAAAAATAATTAGATATTAAATAAGCTAAATATATAGTTAATATAATGTAAATAATAAAAATATTTGTATTTTTATTTAAAAAAGAATATTTAATAATATTAAGTAACTAACTTTTTTTTATTAAGTGCTTTTTAAAAACAGAATATTTGTTATTAACAAGTTGTTTTGCAACTTTTTTTTTTTTTTAATATGTTTTTTAAAAACAGAATATTTAAAATTGTTATATTGTTTATAACAACTTTTTGCTTTTTAAGTTATTTTAAAAATAAAATATTTGAATTATAGCTTTTTTTTGCGGCTTATACTTATTATATTTTTTTTTTTTTTTAACACTTTTTTTTTTTTGCTATAGCGTTTCTTTTTTTTTTTTGCTTTATTTTTAAATATTCTATTTTTAACACTTGTAACTACATATTTTAATTAAAGGCTTAATTAAACAATATTGTTTTTCTGCCTTAATTAATATAGCTAAAAATTTTGTTAATAAAAAAAAATCATTAAATAAAAAAAATATAAAAGTTGTTTTAAACAACTTTTTTAAAAACTTATAGCTAACTTAGTATTTTGTACGCAAAAAAAATAAAATGTTTAAAGCTTTTTTATTTTTAACTAAAAAAGCAATATTATTAAAAATAATTAGCAGCTTAAAAAACTTAGACTTTGTTTGTTGTTTTAACATTTAAATTATAGCTTTAAAAAATAAGGCGCTTTTTAAGGTTATAATTTCGGTTTGTTAATTTTTAAATTAAAATAGTTTTTATTTTTTTATTAATATATATAGTAAACACTTTTTTTATTACTGTTATATATATAAAATAAAAATAAAATATTTTAATTACTTTAAAATATTTTATTTTTTAAACAGTTTGCAAATTTAGTTATTTATATTTTTTTTTTTAGCATTAATAGTTTTGCAATTTTATTATAATTATTAATTATATAGCAAATTTAAAAAGATTTTTGATTTTAAAATTATGCTTTTATTTGTTGCTAACATAAAAAAACATTTTAATAAATAAAACGCTGGCTTTTTAGTTACCGGCTTGGCCTAAAGCTTTTTTAGCAACAACTAGCAATAAGACTTTTTATATAATGCTTTTTAGCGCTTTATAAATAGCTAAATATTAAGCTTTTTATTATTTATTGTATAATAAAGCGATTTAATATTATAATAAAACATTAAGCTTACTACTGTTATAGCGGCTTGTTAATTGCTTACTAAATTTTTTAAACATTTTTGTTTGTTAAGCAGTATTATTAAATATATATTTAAAAGATTTGTTAGCAACTATTAATACTGCGTTATTATATTTATATTATTTTATTAAAAACGCTGTTATAGTTTTAAAAATAACGTTTATTGTAAATAAAAGCGTATAATTATTTGCTTATATATGTTTACTGTTGTTTTTAATGCTGTAGCAAATGCTATTTATTTTGGCGCTTATATTATGCTTGCTGCTTTTGTTTAAAGTAAAGCTATATTAAAGCTGCAGATTAGCTTTTTTAAATTTAAGCTTTTTGTTTATAAAGCTATTATAAAAAATACTTATTAAGATTTAGTAAATGCTGTTTAAATATTTAATTAAATTATAAATTATAATAAACGTTTTAAATTATAATTTAAAATATATATGCTACGTAAGCTGCTTATAGCTGTTAGTTTATAGCAAAGTATTTAAAGCTTACTACATTTTAGCAAAAAAGATTTTGTTTATATTTATAAATAAATAGCTATTAAAATTAGCATTATAAAAGTCGGCTTTTTAAAACCTTTTTATAAAGCTTATATAAAAAATAAAATTAATATTATTGTTTAAGCTAACAATGCTATAAAAGTAAACAATTTTTTTTTTAATTAAACAGGCGATATTTTGTTTATCAACTTTTTTAGTTTAAATTGCAATAATTAATTTAAAAATATTTAAATTATAAAAGCTTGCGCTAAAGATAAAGCACAATATTATAAAAAGCAATATATTGTTATTATAAATGCTATATTTAATAGTTTTAAAAGATTTAGCATTATTGTTAAACAAGCTGCTTTATTATTTAATATCGACTAAAAAAATGCTAAAACATTAAAGTATGCAGAAATAATATATAGGCCGTATTAATTAGTTAGTAAGTATAAATAACTTTAAAAAATGGAATATTTTTAAGAATATGTACTACTATTATATATAACAAGCTTATAATTTTATTATGGGGGGGAGGGGTTTAAGAAATGGAATATTTAACCTGTTTTTTATTATTTTATTTTTTAGCTTTTTGTGGCCATTAGATTAACAATAGCTAACTATTTTTATTTGTAATAAATATTGCATTTATATTTAATAAACTGCTTGCTTTTTTATAATTTGCTTTTTTTGTTAATAAGTGCAGCATAGGCAAAACTGTTATATATAGAAAAGTATTAGCTAACTACTACTATAAAGCCAGAATTAGTATATTAGAAAAAAGCTAGCAATATTATTTATTATTAGTTTTAATTATTTTATTAGTTATAAGCTAAACTTATAATGTATTATACAAATTTTTTTTTAATGCTTTTAATGTTTATTTAGCATATAGCAAAAGTAAAACTAAAATAAATAAAATTAAAAAGTTATATGTTTTTAGTAAGGCCAGTTTATAGCAACTTATAATAAAATTTAATTTGTTTAACTTTAAAATATATTTATTTAATTAAAAATAGAATATTTAAATTATAGCTAAAGATATTTTGTTTTTTAATGCTTTTTTATTTTTTTTTTTTTGTTAACTATATTGTAAACTAATAAAGTAGTTATTATATTATTATATTTAACTTTTTATACCTAGCATGCTAAAAAAACTATTAAAAAAGTTAGAGATTTTACTTATTTAAAAAAAAAATAATTAAGCTTTTTTGATTATAATAATAAAGATATTAACTTTGTTTTAGCTAATTAAAAAATAAAAATTATGTTAACACTTTTAGCTTAGAAATTTAGTGTTTTTGTTATTAATAAGGCTTATATATGCAAAAACTTTAGAAGTATTATATATTAATTTATTAAATCGATTTACTAAAAGTGCTTTTTGCTATTGTTAGCTATATTGCTTATAAACTACTTTAAAAATATGTTAAGCTATTTTTGGTTTGGTTTTTTAAAGCTTTTTAGTTTTTTTTTTTTATTATAGCATTATAACGCGCTTGCAATATATATAAAAAGTTTTAATTTAAATATATTAATAAGGTTTTAAAGCTATATAAATATAAACAGTATTAACCAACTTTTAGCTTGCGATATTTTTGTTTTTATTAAACATTTAAATAACAGCTAAATAATTAATTAAAAAACTGAGTTAGCTAATACGTATAATAATAAAAGTTATAAATAATGGATTTTATTGTTACAACTTTTTAGCTATATTGTTAAGCAGCATAGTTAAAGCTTTAATATATATAAAATTATAATTGGCTAAATTTATGAGCAAGTATTTCTGCGCTATAATATAAGTATTAAAATTAATATGCTAAATAGTAAAAGCGTATTACTAAAAGATAATTTATTAAAGGCCAAGTTTATTATTATATATGTTATTTTGCGCAGTAATATTTAAATAATTTATAACTTTTAGTATTTAGTATATAAAGGCCGCTTTTATGCAGCATTTTTTAATAAAGATAAGGCTAACTAAACGCGGCTAAATGCAGACAATATACTTTATTGCAAACAAAGCTACAATTAAAAAAGTTAAAATAATATTATTACGCTTAACTTAAGAATATAAAAAAAGCTTGATATTATAGCATTAAACTTTAATAATGTTAAAATATTACGCTTATATAAAAATAAAAAAAACAAGCGTAAAAAAAATAATAACAATAATAATAGCAAAAATAAAAATAATAATGCTAATAAAAATAAAAGCAATAAAAAAAATAATAACGTAAACAAAAAATTATAAAAGCAAATTATAACAATAAGTGTTTAAAAAGTTAGAAATTTAATTTAAAATATTTAAAATGGCGGCGTAAGCTATATATATAAAAAAATAAAAAACAATTTTTAGGCTACAATGCTTTTAAACTGGATTAGCTAAGTTAAATTCTTTTTAAAACAAAGCCAGCTTATAATATAGCTACTTTTTAATATGTTTAATTACTTTAAAACGAAATTTAACTTAGATTATTTTAAACTACTTAATTATATTATTATTATAGTAAAATCTTTTTAGTTTTAACAGTAAGTTCTTTTTGTTTTAACAATTTAAATTTATAATATATTTTTTTTTTTTTTTAAAAAATGAGATATTTATTTATTATAAATATTTTATTTTGTAAAAGCATATTACTAAATATTATTTTTTTTATAAAATAAAATATTTTATTTAAAGTTTTGCTATATTTTATTTTTTAGAAAATTGCTAATGCTTTTAATTAAAAAAATCTATATTTTTTTTTAATTATTAAAGATTAATGTTTAAACTATTGCTTTTTATTAAACTAATAATAAAAAAGCAGCTGTTGTAGCTAACTTTAATAATTTTAACTTAGATATTAAGGTTTTGATTTATAGTACACGTACTGTTAGGGCAGGTATTAATCTTTATAACTGCTGCTGTATTAGCTTTATAATTTTGCTATTATAAAGTGCTAACGCTTTAAACTAACTTTTTAATTGCTTTATTAAAATTAGCTAGTTGCAATTTATATATTAGATTATTATAGTTGTTGTTAATACTATATACAAAAAGTATAAAAGCATTATATAAAGAAAGTATTTGCAGCAGTTTGTTATTAAAAATGTTATTAATAAAAAAATTAAAGGCGAGTTAGGCACTATTGTATGCTATAAAATAATTTAGTGCTTTTATAACCAACTTTATACTTATTACTTATTAAAAGCTATAAATTTAGGCTAATTTATATTTAAAGGCTTTTTGTGCTAAATATGCAATAATATTTTTATTATTATATAACTAGCAATAAAATATTTTAAAAATTGCTACTTATTTAAAAGCTACAGTTTTATTAATTATATTTTTTGTGCTATAAAAATAGCTAAAAATAAAATTAATAAAAATTATACGCTTTTTACTAAAATTAAAGAAATTGTAAAGCTTGCCGATTTAAATAATTTAATTGCAAACAAGTTTATTAGTTTAGTTGCAGATAATATGTTTAAAAGTTTTTAAGCAGCTAAAAATAAAGACTTTAAAACGATTAAAGCTTAGAAAAAAAGGGTAGAAAAGGCTGCAGCAACAAAAAAAAGAGCTGAAAAAAAGAAGCAAAAAGCGGAAAAAAGACGGCAAAAAAATAAGCAAAAAACTAAAAAGCGTTTGCGTAAACTTAGAAAGCGCAACAAAAATTGTTAAACTTTAACTAAAAAAAAAGCCAAAAGTATAAGTAGTGTTAAACAAACAAAAAAAGCCAAAATTTTGCAATAAATAGTAGGTTTTAAAAATAAGATATTTTAAATATTTGGTAATAACAATGCTATATAATGCTATAAAAACAAACAAGCTTACATTTAAAAATAGAATATTTTTATATATATTATTTTTTGTACTGCTATTTATTTTGCTTTTTTTTTTAATATTATAACTTTTTTTTTTTTATATATAGTATTGCTATATTAACTATTTGTTAGCAACAAGACCGCTACAAATATTTTATTTTTTAACCTTTTTTTTTCTCCCTTTTTTGCCAAAATAGCAACATTTTGCTCGGCTGCCCGGCGCTAGAATAAGCGCGGTATTTAGCAAACCAATACTGCTAATGCCTTTAGATTTTAACCCTAATATTTTAACAAAAATAATGACTATAACAGCAAAAACTTACGCTATATTATATAAAAAAATAGATTTAACATATTTAATTAGTTTTATTTATTAAATAAAGCACTAGTTAAAAAAGCTAACATTAACTAGATTGTTAACTTTAATAACCTTTTAAAATCTATTTTTAACAGCATATATAATATTAATATTATTACTAGTATAAAAAACAACTTAAGCGTTATAGCAGCATACTGCTATTTTTTAAAACTATTTAATTTAAAATGTTATTTTTGTACTAACTATAAGCTTTTACTGCAGCATTATTAAGCATAAAAAATAGAATATTTATATATTATATATATTTTATTTTTTATGTTTATAATAACAAGATTTTAATTAATATATATATAGCATTTAATTTTTTCGGCTTTTTGTACTTATATTTTAAAACTAACGCCGATTAAAAGTTAATTAGCAGCAGGCAAAGTTTTATTTATGCGCTATAAATTAGAGTTATATTTATTAATATTATAACGTTAAACAGAAATAAAAACTATTATATTGTTGTTTAAATATAACAAAAACTTAAGGTTATATTTATTACTATAAAAAACATTAGCAACACGCTTTTAATATTGTTAATTACTATTTTATTATATTTTATAAAAGCTAATTTTAAGCAGTTTACTAAAGTTAATATAAACATATTATTTTTAAGCTTAGTTTTATGTTTTAGTTATTCGATAAAAAATTAAAGTAAAGCATTTTAAATATTTTAGCAGTTTTTTTGTATGCAGAAATTTAAAATTAATAAGTATAGGCTTATAAAGGTTTTACCAGCATTTATAAAGCTGTATAATGTTATATTAAACTTTAAAGTTGATTACAGCAATAGTTATAAAAGCAAGCAAAGCTAAATTATTTAAAATCTAACTTTTTTATTAGCTAAAACATTTTTAAAAATTGTTTTAACTTTAAGCTTTAACTGCTTTTTTTATTAACAAGTTTATAATTTAACAAATTGGCAGCAAACTGCAGTTTAAATTAAGTTTTATAATGCAGTTATATTAATATTTAAGGCATTTAGTTTAAAGTAAGCTGTATTACAAAAGATTTTTAATTTTTTTTTATTAGCTTTTATTAATAATAAGCAAAATTTGTTTATTAATGTTGCAAAAGCTAAATATGCTGCAGTATTAACAAACATGCGTTATAACTTATATAAGCAAGCAACTAAAGCTTTAAACTTTATTAGCATTATTGCTAATATTACAAATAAAAAAACAAGCAAATTAACAATAGCTTAGCTAGCGCTTTTATTTTTATTATAAAAATAAAAACAATTTAAAACGTAGTTTAAAATATTTGCTAAAAATTATTTTATAAAAATAAAAAAAAATGTTATTAAAATTAATAATAAGCTTAAATATAATTTAAAAACTGCTAATATTTTTAAAGCAGTTTTAGTTAACATAGATTTTATTAAGTTTTTTATGCTTATTAATAGCACTGCTAGCATTATAAACTATGCTAATATTTTTAATATAGCGCTAATATATTATAAGCTTTTTATTAACGCTATTAATTACAAAGCGTTTTTTATGTTTAATATACTTTGTTAAAACTAGCAGTTAATATTACTAGTTTACTAATTTAGCTTTTTATACTTTTTAACTGCTAAATTTTTTATTTTAATCTTTTTATTTTAGTTTATATTAAGTTTATAAAAAAATAAAAACAAGTTAGTTTAAACTGTTATTATAATACAGTTAGCTTTAATTTAATAGTAAATAATATATTTTTTTATTTTTTAATATATTAAAAATAAAATATTTTAAATTTATAAATATTTTATTTTTTAAAGCGCATACAGTACTTATATAACTATTTTTACTGCTTTATAAAATAGAATATTTTACATTTATAAATATTTTATTTTTTAAAGCGCATATAGTACTTATATAGCTACTTTTACTGCTTTAAAAAATAAAATATTTTATATTTATAAATATTTTATTTCTTACTTTTTATTATAATTTTTATTTAGTTATTAATTATATGTTTTTAGGCGTATAACTTGTATTTTTAATTTAGCTAGATTTAAAATTTATAATATTTTAACTAATTATTAGGCTATAAAGCAAGCTAAAGCAATGGCTGCATTTTATGCAAATGGCACGTTAGCTTATATTATAGTAATTAATATTAACATAATTAGTTTTTTAATGTTTTATAACTAAGTGCTGTTTATTTAAAGCTATATTATTAGGTTTTTGCCAAATTTAGTCCAATTATATATTATTATCTTTTTTATAAGTAGCTATAGTTAAAAATACTGTATAAATTAGTATATTATTACAATAAAAAGCATTTTTAATAATAATAATATCGGTTAAGCTTTAAAATTATAAAAATAACAACATATAAACAATTACAGTTTGTTTAACAGCTAAAAGTTATATTTAGTATAAATATCAACTTATATATATAGTTAGCTTAGCATGCTTTTTTTAAGTAGCATTAATACTTTGTTTTTTTAAGTTAGGTTAAAGCATTAAATATGTTTTTTAATATAAGTAGCGTTAAACATAAAGCTGCAGCTAAAAAGATTTTTAGCTAAATGTTTAATATTAACTTGTTTATATTTGCACAATTTATATTTATTATAAACAATATAGTTAAAGATTTTTTAAACAATTATAACCAATTTATATTTATTATAACAGCTTTATTTAAAGATAATAAGCGCTAAAAACTATTAAGTTAGCTAAACAAGCAAATTAATATAAATCAAAAGCTAGCTACCTAGCAAGCTTAGTATAAAAATTGGCTGCAAAATAAATATTACGCTTAGTTAACAAATTATATAACATTTACTAGTTATAATTTTATTAAACAGTTAAAAATTATTAATAACAATTTAGTTAATAATAACGTTTTAGCTAACAATAACAATTTAGCTAATAATAACAACTTAGCTATTAATTTAGCAAAAAAAAATAATGCTATAGCTAAAGGTGTTAATAAAAATAACAAAAACATAGCTATAGCTAAAGGTGTTAATAAAAATAGCAAAAACTTAAAAATAACTAATAAAAAAAAAAGTATATTAAATAGTTTTATTAAAAATGTAAATATAAACAGCTTAATTAATAACGTTAATAAAAATTTTTGTTGCAATAAGCAGCTTTAAAAATAGTTTTAATTTTTAATTACTATAGGATTTATAATCAAGTTATTATAAAGTTAATATATAAAGTGTTAAAAAGCTAAAGTTATAATTTTTAGTTTAAGCTAAATATAATAATATAAAGTTAGCTTTTATTATTTATTTAAATAGCTATAAAAAATAAAATATTTTATAATATAAATATTTTATTTTTAAAGCATAAAAATAAAAATATTTAAAAGCGTATTAATTTATAAAATAGTTATTAAAATTAAGATTTTTTAGTTTTAGCAAATAATTTTATTTAAGTAAATATAAAAAATAAAATATTTTAAAATATAAATATTTTATTTTTAAAGTATAAAAACTATAAATTATTTTTTTTATATTATTTATTATTAGTTTAGTTTTACTAAAGTTGCATACATTTTATGCTGTTTTATATTTTTATTAAGTTTATATTATTTATAACTTATTTTTATTTTTAACGATTTAACCTTTTAATTTTATTATATTTATTGCGTTATAATAAACTTTTTTTTTTTTTTTTAAAGCTTAGCATGCATTGTTAAAAACAAAAGTGTTTAACGTAGTAAAATATAGTAAAAATATAAAGCGGCCTGTTAAAAACCTAATTTTATTAGGGGGAATAAAATATAAAAACGCCGGGCGGCCCGGCTAAAAAAAAAAAATAGTAATATAAACAAAAACGTAAACAAAATAAAAAAAAAATAAAAAAAGGTTTTATTAACTAATAACTTAAAGTTAATTTGATTTTTAAGATAAGTGTGCATAAACCATTTAAAAAACAGGGAAAGTAAGGTTAATTAACACCTAACTTTATAAATATTTGTTGTATAAAAAAAAGAAGACTATTTTTAAAAAGCTAATAAAAATATAAATTTAATACTATTTTTTTTTTTAGATTTTCTAGCTATTTTATTATTTATGTTATATAATACATTTTATAAGTTAGTTTTATATATAAGCAAGTTTTACACTTTAGCTTAGCGTACTTTATAAGCTATTTTATATATAAAGGTATTTACTTTATTTTATTATAACTTTATAAAAAAGGGTTATATAATAAAATAATAAATTAAATAATATTAATTATTTTATTATATAACTTTTTTTTATAAAG
>MU377439.1:0-15706 GCA_022495195.1 Xylaria digitata
TAAAACTTTTTATTTTTATATATTAATTTTTATATAGTTTTTATAATTAAATTAATAAATTTAAAAAATAATTTTTAATTTTAATTTTAATAAAAATTAATTATTATTTAATTTTTAATATAATAATAAATATATATATAAAACTTATAAAAAAGTTTTATTTTTTAATATAAATTTAATTTATTAAAAATATTTATATTTTTTAAAATTTATAATAATTATTTTAATAATTATTTTATTAAAATTATAAATATTTTTAATTTATAATATTATTTATAAATTAATAATATATTTTTTTATTTTATTTATATATTATTTTATAATAATATAATAGTTTAAAAATTTAAAAAAATTAATTTATAGCTAAGAATTATTTCTTAAAAACGCTTACTAGCAGAAAGGTTTTTCCAGGGTGGCGCAGGCTGCAGCGCAGGCTGTACACAACGGGCTAAAAAGTAGCAGCAAAATTAACCGAAAAAGTAGCAAAAAAGTTTGTTAAAACAACCAAAAAGTAGCAGCAAGGTTTATTAAAAAGTAGCAAAAAGGTTTACTAAAACGATTAGAAGTAACAAAAAAGTTTTGCAAAAAATAACAAAAAAGTTTGCTAAAACAACTAAAAGTAATAAAAAGGTTTTGCAAAAAATAGCAAAAAGGTTTATTAAAACAACCAAAAAATAGCAACAAAATTAATTAAAAAAGTAGTAAAAAAGTTTTGCAAAGTTATAAAATTAGTTTTAAAGTTGTTATTTTTTTTTTATTTTTTGCAAAAAAGAAAACTTTTAATTTATTTTTTTATTTATTATTAACTAAAATACTAGTTTAATATAACAATTAAAAAAGCTGTTTTATAAAACTATTTTTTATTAAATAAGTTATTTTTTTATTTTAAATATATTATTAACAGCTTTAAACATTTTATTAATATATTGTTTAACAAAGTTTTTAAGCCTATTTTAGTATTATAATTGCATAAACTGTTTTACAACATTATATTAATGCTATAAACAAAGATTTTAAGCTAAAAAAAAAAAAAAAAAAAAGCAACAGCAAAGCTTACAATTTTTTAAAAATAAATATAGTATAATTATTAATCTATAAGTCCATACGTTTTTTATTAATATAGCAAGTTTATAAAAGTTTATATGTTATATTTAAACTTTTTTTAGAAAATAAAAGCTATTATAAAGCAAAAGAATTTTTAGCAGCAATGCGTACAAATTACGCCTTTTTAATAAACTTTAGCATATTTAGCACTATTTATAATAAAATCTTTTAGCTTTTAGCTTAAAATTACTTTAATTTTCTAAATAATTAGTTATATAAGCAAAATATAACTATAATATTAGTTTAAAAATAAACATAAAAATAAATATTATTTTATATTTAAAATTTTTATTAAATTTAAAAGCTTTTTTTAATTTTTTATATATAACTTTACAAAATTGCAAAATAATAACTAATAATTAAAAGCTTTTAATAAATAATAAAAAGCTTTATAATAAGTGTTAATTAATCTTACTTTTTTTGTTTAAATTAATTTTACTTTTTGTTTTTTAAATAGTTTATACATATTTACTTTAAAAATTAAATCAACTTTAAATTATTAATTAATAAAACCTTTTTCTACTTTTTTTTTATTTTGTTTATGTTTTTATTTATATTACTATTTTTTTTTTTTTAGCTAAGCTGCCTAACGTTTTTATATTTTACCCCTCTTTTTCTTTTTTAATAAAATTAAGTTTTTAATAAGCCGCTTTATATTTTTACTATATTTTATTATATTAATTTAAAAAGTTTGCTTGCTTTTAAAAAACCTTACTACTTTTTTGTTTTTTAGCTAACTAAGCAATAAAACCTAGTATATAAAATAAAGCTTACTACAAGTAATGCAAAACTTAATGCATAAGCGTTTTATTTAGCTTTTTAAAAAGCTTTTGGCCTACTAATAAAAAGCTTTTTAAAGTACAGTTTTTGCTTACAAGTATAAACAAATAAAATAGCCGCGCTATAAAATAATACAACAGCTTAATTTAATAATAATATAACTAAATATAACTAGTTAATAAAAAAAAAGTAATAAATAAAAAATTTAAATATAAATAATTATAAAGCAGAATTTAATATATAATATTTATATTATTATGTTTATTTTATAATTTGTAGCATATAATTGTATAGCCAAGCTTTTGCTAAAATAAAATATTGTTTTAAGCTTTAACTTAGTTTATATAACGCTATAACAACGTATTTATTATAAAACGTCTAATTTCTTTTTTAACTTAAGCATTTTTCTATATTTAACAATTATTACCATAACAAAAGCTTAGTCAAAAAAAAAAACTAGCTAGCTAACTTAGTTTTGCAATATATTACACTTTTTTTGCTTTTTTAAGCCAAACTTTAGGCTATTTATTTAAACGCATTTTTTATTAGTTGTTATTTTTTTATAAATTGTATTTACTACTTTGCCCTTTTTATTAAAAAAGATAAACTTTATTAAAAAAAAAAAAAAAAAAAAAAAAAGATTAAGCTTATATACTGCCTACAAAAAAATAAAAAAAAAACAAAAATAAATTAAAAAAAAAAAAGCAAAGCACTTATATAATCAGATATAACTGCATAACAAACTATTATATACTTTATAGCAATACTAAAACTACATAGTTATGCTTTTATTATTATTATATAGTTAAGCCAGCGCTAGCATAATTAATATAATTTTTTAAAGATTTTTTTTTTTTTTTTTTTTTTTTTTTTTTGTTTTTATAGCCCTTTTGCACATACATATTTTAAATCTACTTTTTTTTATTACCTTATATTTTTTATATATAATGCCAGGCTAATTAAAACATAATATAATAAAATTAATTATTAAGCTATTTGTTTATTTAAAAAAATACTATTTAGCTATTTGTACAAAATACTACTTTAGTTATATTAGTTAAAAAATAATTACCTATTTAGGCAGCGCTAGTTATACCAGCAAATCCTTCGCAAACTAAAAAGCTATCTAAGCCCAGGTTTTACAAATCTTTAGCATTATTTTCTACTACAGCAAACTAAACGCTTTTTAATACTTTAATTTTACATATAACTAAATCTTTTACTTTTATTTTTTTTTTATTAACGTTTATACATATTATTACTGCTTGCATATTTGCTAGTTAAAACTGCATATATAAACCCATTGCGCTAACTAGCACAAATAAGTTAACCCAAAAAAAAAAGGCGGTTGCTATAGCGTATATATTTTTAAGCTTTTAACAAAAAAGCCGCTATAACAATTTAAAATGCTTTATTAACAGTTCTTTATGCAGCAAGTAGCCTTTATTTAGTTTAAAATTAAAAAAGGTTAGCACACATTTAGCTGTACTAAAAAGCTGTTAGCTAAACAGTTGCAAGCTAAAAAAAAAAACAAAAAAAAGAACGAAAAAAAAAAAAAAAATAGAAAAAAAAAAAAAAAAAGCAAAAAAAAAAAAAAAAAAAGCAGACCTAATTATTAAAGCGGCCTCCACAATCTAGATATAATATTATAATTTTATAATTAATACATTTATTAGCAGGCAAAAAAAAAACAAAAGCTAGCTAAAAAAGCTGTTAATATTAATTACAAGTTTGTATAAATAAAAAAGTTAAGCTAAACATAGCACTTTTATAATAAAAATATAAAGCAGCTGTATAATAATAGTTAGCTCCCGCCTTTAAATGCTGCGTTAACTAAAATCTAAAACGTAAAAGCGCAGGCTTAATAATACAAGCTGCAGCTTTTAGCAGCATTTTTGCAGCATACGCTAGCTTGTTGCTAAAAGCAACTAAAAACTATGCTGCATAAGTTTTTGCAGTAGCTTGCTAGCATTAAACTTATTTAAGCTGTTATTTATTTTTTTTTAATAAAAAACTAAAAAACAATAATAATGCAATATAAAAAATATTAAGCTTGCTATTTATATTATTGCATACAAATGTTTTAGCTTAATTAAAAAAAAGCTATAAACTAGCATAATATACGCTTTACAAACAATTAATAAATGTTGCTTAAAGCCATTTGCATATAGCTCAACTTAATAAAAAAAAAAATAGCTATTAACAATAACAATAATAACAACAATAGCAGCAGCTGTAAAAAGGCCAAAAGTTAGCTAAATAAATATATATTTTGTTTTAGCACTATATTGCTACGCTAAAAAGTAGCGTAAAACGTATATATTAACCTGCTGCTACATTTTATTACTATGTTAAAAATTAACGGCTAGTTAAGCAAGTAGCAGCAAATTGCTGCTTATACCCAAGTATTAGCTGCTTTAATATAGTATAAACGTTTATTTATGCTTAAATATATGTTTAAAAAGCAGTCGGAAAACTTAAAAGCTATAAACTTTAAAGCGTTAGCTAAATTTATTAAGTTTTTTTACAATTAGCTAGCTAATAAGTTGCATACACTTTTTAATACTATAATCTGCTAAATATTATATAGCAAAAAGTTTTAGCAAAAAGTTAAAAACATGCTAAAAGTATAATAAGCAAACAATTAGCAATCGCTTTATTATATAAGCAAGCAGATTAAGCTGCAAACATTGCGCAGCGCTATTTATGTTAGCGTAAACAAAGTTAAAGCGCTGCTTAACTAGCTGTTTTTTAGCTAATAGCTTATTATAGCTTACAAAATTGTATTTGCTAAAATCTTTAATAATTTTTTAATAAAAAAGCCTAAACAGTTGTTTACTACTTACTTATAGAATAGCTGGCTGCAGCTTAGCATTAAAAAGCTAATTGCGTTTACTGCTAAAGCTGGCACCTTTTTTACCAAGCAATCTGGCCGCTAAATGCTGGCGCAAATAAAGGCATATGCAAGCTAATTAAAGGCGTTTTAAAAGCATTTGCTTATTATAACGCACATTTAAAATAAACAGCTAAGCTAAAGCCTTAAAGTAATAATAATGCGGCATTATAATACGCAGCAGCTACTATATAATGTTTTTATATATAACAGTATAATTATATTAGTAACAAATTATAATAAAACAAAAACAATTTAAAGCATTAAACAAAAAGTAGCATAGTTTTTGTTAGCGCAGCTTAAAGCCATTATAATGGCTTATATTGCATAAATGCTTTTGTTTAAGCTGTTTTTTTATATATAAGCAAGCAGGTCGGCTTTTTTTGCTATTTAGCTGGCTAATAAGAAGTAGCTATAAAAAAATAAGCGCAAAAGCCGTTAAAAAACGCTAACGCTTAACAGCGCGCTATTATTTTTTACTACGCAGTATTTTAGCATATTTTTAACTGTAGCCAACTATTGCTATTTTGTTATAAAGCTAGGCCGCAAAGTATGCAAGCTTATTATATAGCAAGTTAAAACAAAAATAGCTAGCTACAACAAATTAGATTTAAATAAGCTAAACAACCTGTTTATAGGTAAAAAGCGGAATAGCAGCTGTTAAAATTACGTATAAAATTTTTAAGCCATATATAGCATAGCTATTGCGCAGCAGTATTATGCTGTCTACGTTTAATATTCTGGTTAGCTATAGCTTAAGCTAATCTTCTTTTATTAGCAGATTAGCTGGCTATAACATAAGTTCTTTTGTGTTAATATAGCTAAGCCAAACCCTATGCTGGCTGCTATACGTATAAACAGTGGCAATAATAATAGTAGTAATAGTAATAATAGTAGTAATAGTAGTAATAAAAAAAAAAGGAGAGCCTAGCTTGGTTTAAACAATTAAAAGCAAAAGCCTAAAGAACATAAGTTTAAAAAAAGAAATAAAAAAGAAAAAAATAAAAAAAAAAAGAATAAAGAAAAAGAAAATAAAAAAGGCTAGCATAACAATGTTGCTAGCTGCTTACTAAGTTAAAAGCAACAGCAGGGTAATTTAGCTAAAAAAAGAAAGCTTGTTATCTGTATAGCCCAAAGTTAAAAGCTAAAACAAATAGCTATCGCATTTTTTTTTAGCAGTATATTTTACGCCGCTACTTTTTTTTATTTTGCTATATTATTATTACATATAAAAAGTGCTGCTAAGTATGCAAGCAAGCAAGATCTTAACTTCAATAGCACACTTTATACGCTTTTAAAAGCTAAAGCTATATAAAAAATTTTTAAACAATAAAACAGTATAGCTTGTATTTTAAAAATAAAAAAAGGCTAAATATTAATTACAGTGCTGCTTATTAAAAGCAGAAAAAACATATTGTTTATGCTGCTAGCAAAAGCTAAAAACTATAGTATAACAATAATAGTTATACTGTTTGTAGCGCTTTTAAAAAATCTAACGCAGTATACGCGCAACTTTGGTATTAATTGTTTTATATAGCGCTTTGCTAAGCATAACAAACAAAATAAAATAGCTTGTAAAGCCTAGCTAATTATAATTAATACAAACATAGCTTTTTAAAAAAAGTTTATAGTATATTTTAATATGTTGCGTAAGCATAAAAAGTTAGGCCAAATCTTTATTAACAAATGCTATACAATTATAATAAATATAGCATATTGCGCAAAGCTAAATATGTTATATAAGCTTTACTAGTTTAGCTATTTTGTTATATTGTTTATAGCTACTTTTTTTATTTGTTTAAAAGCTTAGTTTTGTTAATTTATGCTTACAAAAAACGCTATAATTTTTTAAGCCTAAGAATTATTTTTTAAAAACGCCTATTAGCGAAGAGGTTTTTCTGGGGTGGCGCAGGCTGCAGCGTAGGCTGTGTATAACAGGCTGGGAAGTAGCAGCAAGGTTAACCGAAAAAGTAGCGGAAAGGTTTATTAAAACAACTAGAAGTAGTAGAAAAGTTTTGCAAAAAGTAGCAGAAAAGTTTATTAAAACAACTAAAAGTAACAAAAAAGTTTTATAAAAAGTAGCAGAAAAGTTTGCTAAAACAACTAAAAAATAGCAGCAAAGTTTTATAAAAAGTAGTAAAAAAGTTTATTAAAACAATTAAAAAATAGTAGCAAGGTTAATTAAAAAAATAGCAAAAAGGTTTTGCAAAGTTATAAGATTAGTTTTAAAGTTGTTGTTTTTTTTTTGCTTTTTGCAAAAAAAAAAGCTTTTGGTTTATTTTTTTATTTATTATTAACTAAAATATTAGTTTAATATAACAATCAAGAGGGCCGCTTTATAAAGCTACTTTTTATTAAATAAGTTGCTTTTTTATTTCAAATGTATTATTAGCAGCTTTAAATGTTTTATTAATATATTATTTAACAAAGTTTTTAAGCCTATTTTAGTGTTATAATTGCGTAAACTGCTTTATAATATTATATTAATGCTATAAACAAAGATTTTAAGTTAAAAAAAAAAAAAAAAAAAAGCGACAGCAAAGCTTGCAATTTTTTAAAAATAAATATAATATAATTGTTAATCTATAAGTTTGTACGTTTTTTATTAATATAGCAAGTTTATAAAAGTTTATATATTATATTTAGACCTTTTTTAAAAAATAAAAGCTGTTATAAAGCAAAAGAATTTTTAGCAGTAATATGTATAAACTACGCCTTTTTAATAAACTTTAGCATATTTAGCACTATTTATAATAAAGTTTTTTGGCTTTTAGCTTAAAATTATTTTAATTTTTTAAATAATTAGTTATATAAGCAAAATATAATTATAATATTAGTTTAAAAATAAACGTAAAAATAAATATTATTTTATATTTAAGATTTTTATTAGATTTAAAAGCTTTTTTTTAATTTTTTATATATAACTTTATAAAATTGCAAAATAATAATTAATAATTAAAAGCTTTTAATAAATAACAAAAAGCTTTATAATAAGTATTAATTAACTTTATTTTTTTTGTTTAAATTAATTTTATTTTTTGTTTTTTAAATAGTTTATATATATTTACTTTAAAAATTAAATTAATTTTAAATTACTAGCTAATAAAATCTTTTTTTACTTTTTTTTTATTTTGTTTATGTTTTTATTTATATTATTATTTTTTTTTTTTTAGCTAAGCTGCTTAGCGTTTTTATATTTTATTTTTTTTTTTTTTTTTTAATAAAATTAAGTTTTTAATAAGCTGTTTTATATTTTTATTATATTTTATTATATTAACCTAAAAAGTTTGCTTGCTTTTAAAAAATTTTACCACTTTTCTGTTTTTTAGCCAACTAGGCAATAAAACCTAGTATATAAAATAAAGCTTACTATAAGTAATGCAAAGCTTAATGCGTAGGCGTTTTATCCGGCTTTTTAAAAAGCTTTTGGCTTATTAGTAAAAAGCTTTTTAAAATATAGTTTTTGCTTGCAAATATAAATAAGTAAAATAACTGCGCTATAAAACAGTATAGCGGCTTAATTTAATAATAATATAACTAAATATAATTAGTTAATAAAAAAAAAGTAATAAATAAAAAATTTAAATATAAATAATTATAAAGCAGAATTTAGTATATAATGTTTATATTATTATATTTATTTTATAGTTTGTAGCATATAATTGTATAGCCAAGCTTTTGCTAAAATAAAGTGTTGTTTTAAGCTTTAACTTAGTTTATATAACGCTATAGCAACGTATTTATTATAAAACGTCCGATTTTCTTTTTAACCTAAGTATTTTTTTATGTTTAATAATTATTATTATAACAAAAGCTTAGTTAAAAAAAAAAACTAGCTAGCTAACTTAGTTTTATAATATATTATATTTTTTCTGCTTTTTTAAGCTAAACTTTAAACTGCTTATTTAAACATATTTTTTATTAATTGTTATTTTTTTATAAATTGTATTTACTACTTTGCTTTTTTTATTAAAAAAAATAAACTTTATTAAAAAAAAAAAAAAAGAAAAAAAAAAGATTAAGCTTATATATTGCTTACAAAAAAATAAAAGGAAAACAAAAATAAGTTAAAAAAAAAAAAGCAAAGCATTTATATAATTAAATGCAGCTGTATAACAAACTATTATATATTTTATAATAATATTAAAACTATATAGTTATGCTTTTATTATTGTTATATAGTTAAGCTAGCGCTAACGTAGTTAATATAGTTTTTTAAAGATTTTTTTTTTTTTTTTTTTTTTTTTTTTGTTTTTATAGCCTTTTTATGCATACGTATTTTAAATCTGCTTTTTTTTATTACTTTATATTTTTTATATATAATGCTAAGCTAATTAAAATATAGTATAATAAAATTAATTATTAAGCTACTTATTTATTTAGAAAAGTATTATTTAGCTGTTTATACAAAATGCTGCTTTAGTTATATTAATTAAAAAATAATTACTTATTTAAGCAGCGCTAGCTATACTAGCAAGTTCTTTGCAAACCAAAAAGCTATTTAAGCCTAAGTTTTATAAATTTTTGGCATTATTTTTTATTATAGCAAACTAAACACTTTTTAGTATTTTAATTTTATGTGCAACCAAATTTTTTACTTTTATTTTTTTTTTACTAACGCTTATATATATTATTACTGCTTATACGTTTGCTAATTAAAACTACATATATAAACTTATTATGCTAACTAATATAAATAAGTTAACCTAAAAAAAAAAAGCGGTTGCTATAACGCATACACTTTTAAGCTTTTAATAAAAAAGCTGCTGTAGCAGTTTAAAGTGCTTTATTAACAGTTTTTTATACAGCAAATAGTTTTTATTTAGTTTAAAATCAAAAAAAGTTAGTATACGCTTAGCTATACTAAAAAGCTGTTAGCTAAACAGTTGCAAGCTAAAAAAAAAAACAAAAAAAAAAACGAAAAAAAAAACAAAAAAAAAAAAAAAGATAAAAAAAAAGAAAAGAAAAGCAAAAAAAAAAAAAAGAAAAGTAAACTTAGTTATTAAAGCAGCTTTTGTAATTTAAATGCAATATTGCAGTTTTATAATTAGCATATTTATTAGCAAACAAAAAAAAAGCAAAAGCTAGCCAAAAAAGCTATTAGTATTAACTACAAATCTATATAAATAAAAAAGCTAAGCTAGATATAACACTTTTATAATAAAAATATAAAGCAGTTATATAACAATAGTTAGCTTTTGTTTTTAAATGCTACGTTAATTAAAATTTAAAACGTAAAAGCGTAAGCTTAGCAGCGTAAGCTATAGCTTTTAGCAGCGTTTTTGCAGCGTACGCTAGCTTATTATTAAAAGCAACTAAAAGTTATGCTGCATAAGTTTTTATAATAGTTTGCTAGTATTAAATCTATTTAAGCTGCTATTTATTTTTTTTTAATAAAAAATTAAAAAACAACAATAATGCAATATAAAAAGTATTAAGCTTGCTATTTATGCTATTATATATAAATGTTTTAGCTTAATTAAAAAAAAGCTGTAAATTAGCATAATATGCGCTTTATAAACAATTAATAAATGTTGCTTAAAACTATTTACATATAGCTTAATTTAATAAAAAAAAAAGCAGCTGTTAATAATAACAACAATAATAATAACAATAATAGCGGCAGCAATAGCTATAAAAAAGCTAAAAGCTAGCTAAATAAGTATGTATTTTGTTTTAGCACTATATTGCTGCGCTAAAAGATAGCATAAAACGTACATATTAATTTGCTGCTGCATTTTATTGCTATATTAAAAATTAATAGCTAATTAAGCAGGTAGCAGCAGATTACTGCTTATATTTAAGTGTTAGCTGCTTTAATATAATATAAACGTTTGTTTATGCTTAAATATATGTTTAAAAAGCAGTTAAAAAATTTAAAAGCTATAAATTTTAAAACGCTAGCTAAATTTATTAAATTTTTTTGCAACTAGCTAGCTAATAAGTTGTATACGCTTTTTAATACTATAATTTAATAAATATTATACAGCAAAAAGTTTTAGCAAAAAGCTAAAAGCATGCTAAAAATATAATAAACAAACAACTAGCAATTGCTTTATTATGTAAGCAAGCAAGTTAAGCTGCAAATATTATGCAGCGCTGTTTATGCCAGCATAAATAAAACTAAAGCGCTGCTTAACCAGCTATTTTTTAGCTAGTAGTTTATTATAGCTTGCAAAATTATGCTTGCTAAAATTTTTAATAGTTTTTTAATAAAAAAGTTTAAACAATTATTTATTACTTATTTATAAAACAGTTAGCTGCAGCTTAGCGTTAAAAAGCTGGTTGCACTTATTACTAAGGCTAGCACTTTTTTTATTAAGCAGTTTGGCCGCTAGGTGCTAGCGTAAATAAAGGCGTACGCAAGCTAATTAAAAGCGTTTTAAGAGCACTTGTTTGCTACAACATATATTTGAAGTAAATAGCTAGGCTAAAGCTTTAAAATAATAATAATACAGCATTGCAATATGCAGCAGCTACTACACAACGTTTTTATATATAATAATATAATTATACTAATAATAAACTATAACAAAATAAAAACAATTTAAAGCATTAAGCAAAAAGTAGCGCAGTTTTTGTTAGCGCAGCTTAAAACTATTATAGTGGCTTATATTGCGTAAATGTTTCTGTTTAAGCTGTTTTTTTATATACAAGCAAGCAGGTCGGCTTTTCTTGCTATTTAGCCAGCTAATAAAAAGTAGCTATAAAAAAACAAGCGTAAAGGCTGTTAAAAAACGCTAACGTTTAATAGCGCGCTATTGTTTTTTATTATGTAATATTTTAGCATATTTTTAACTGTAGCTAATTATTGCTATTTTGCTGTTAAGCTAGGCTGCAAAATATGCAGGCTTATTATACAGCAAGTTAAAGCAAAAATAGCCGGCTACAGCAGGTTAAATTTAAATAAGCTAAACAATTTGTTTATAAATAAAAAGCAGAATAGCGGCCATTAAGATTATGTGTAAGATTTTTAAGTTATGCATAGTATGGCTATTGCGCAGCAGCATTATGCTGTTTACGTCTAATATTTTGGTTAGCTGCAGCTTAAACTGATTTTTTTTTATTAGCAAATTAGCTAGTTATAACATAAGTTTTTTTATATTAATATGGCCAAGCTAAACTTTATATTAGCTGCTATATATGTAAACAGTAGCAGTAGTAATAGTAGTAATAGTAGTAATAATAATAAAAAAAAAAAAAGAGCTTAGCTTGGTTTAAACAATTAAAAGCGGGAGCTTAAAAAGCATAAGTTTAAAAAAAAAAATAAAAAAGAAAAAAATAAAAAAAGTTAATATAGCGATATTGTTAGCTGTTTATTAAATTAAAAGTAATAGCAAAATAGTTTGGCCGAAAAAAAAAAGTTTGCTGTTTATATAACTTAAAATTAAAAGCTAAAACAAACAGCTATTATATTTTTTTTTAGCAGTACGTTTTATACTATTACTTTTTTTTATTTTGTTATGCTGTTATTATATATAAAAAGTGTTGCTAAGTATGCAAGTAAGCAAGATTTTAATTTTAATAGTGCATTTTGTACGCTTTTAAAAGCTAAAGCTATATAAAAGATTTTTAAATAGTAAAATAGTATAGCTTGTGTTTTAAAAATAAAAAAAAGCTAAATGCTAATTATAATGCTGTTTATTAAAAGCGGAAAAAGTATACTGTTTATATTGTTAGCAAAAGCTAGAAACTATAGTATAACAGTAATAGTTATATTGTTTATAGTGCTTTTAAAAAATTTAACGCAGTATGTACGCAACTTTAGTATTAACTGTTTTATATAGCGCTTTATTAAATATAATAAACAAAATAAAATAGTTTGCAAAGCTTAGCTAGTTATAGTTAGCGTAAACATAGCTTTTTAAAAAAAGTTTATAATATATTTTAATATGTTGTATAAGCATAAAAAGCTAGGCCAGATTTTTATTAACAAATATTATACGATTATAATAAATATAATATATTATGTAAAACTAAATACGTTATATAAGCTTTACTAGTTTAGCTGTTTTATTATATTATTTACAGCTATTTTTTTTATTTGCTTAAAAATTTAGTTTTGTTAATTTATGCTTGCAAAAAATGTTATAATTTTTTAAGTTTTTATAGCAAAAAAAAATATTTATTATACTGTTTAAATAGTTAAATTAAACAAAGGCGCAGTTAAAAAAAAGGTGTTAATGTTAGTTATATAAATAGGGCAGCTAATAACTAGTAATAAAAAAAAGGTAATATATTGCTAGTTTAAAAAAGCATGCAAGTAGTTTGCGCAAAAGTTATGCTGCGCATATTATTATATAAGCATGTTAAACAATTTGTACGCTGCTATAATATTATTATAAGCAAAAAGTAAAAGCAAGCGTAACTAGTAAATAGTAGCTACAATATTATTAAGTATAAAAGTAGACATTTTTAAGATTTAAGTAATGTTGTATGTTAAACTGTTATATAAGCTAGTTAATTTTATTTAGTAAATAAGGCAAAGCAAGCAGCAAAATAAAAATAAAATAATTTTTGTTATTATATATAATAAGCAGTTAATATAAACTAAAAAAATTAGCAATAACATAGTTTATATAAACTAAAAGTAAATAATATAATTTATTAAAATAATTAGTTATTATTATATTATAGTAAAAATGTTTATAAATAGCGTAGTTAATAAAGATTGCAATTTAGTAAATAGCAAGCGATATAACCGTTATTAGGCGTTGCTAACAAAAGCAGCAGCATTTTGTTATAGTTTTGTAAGCAATAAAAGTAAAAGGGGAAGCAAAAAAAAGAGTAAAAAAAAAGGTAAAAAAAAAGGTAAAAAAAAAAAAGGTAAAAAAAAAAAAGGTAAAAAGAAAAAAGGGGCAACAAATTAGCTAGCCAAGCATATAAAGGGCTGGCATACTAAAGTAGTTAAACTAATAGCATAGCTAAAAGCAATCGAAAAAAAATGCTTAATATATTATTGTTAATAATAAATATATAAGCAAATAAAAGCTAATATAAAAGAATTTAATTATTGGCCAGCTTGGTGTAAATATATTTTTTATAAAACATATATAATATTTTAGCAAAAGATTTGGTTTGGAGCATATAGCTGTTGCTTTAGTTGCAAGCTTTTGCAAAATTGGTATAAAAAAAAAAAAAAAAAAGGTTTTAAAAGGCAAATATGTTAGTAAAATAACTAAGTGCTATAGTTAAAGTTAATAATTAGGCGGCTTAAAAAGTTTGCTTAGCTAGCAAAAAAGAAGTTTGGAGTTAATATACTTTGTATAAACAGGCTTGTTTTATAAATAAAACGGAATTAGCAATAGTATAAGCAAAAGATTATTAACGCTATTGTATTATAAAATTTTTTTATATATAACTATTTTTTAACAGTTTAATTATTAAACTTTTTTTTTTTATTTTTTTTTTATTTTATAAATAAATATAAATATAAAAAAAAAAAAAATTAAGTTATAATTAACTATTAATTATATAATAATAAAATATAATTAGTTAATTAATTAAATATAATAAAAAATAAAAATATAGTTAATAAAGTAATAAAAATAATTAAAAGTATAAAAAGAAAAGTATAAAAACAAAGGTTAAAAAGTAGTAAAATTTAGTAAATATATAAAGCAGCTTATTAAAAATAAAAACTAAAATTAAAAAATAAATTTATTATAATAATAAAAAAAGTAAAATAATAAAAAAAAAATAAAAAATAATTATTTATTAACAAAAAAGGTAAGGTAATAAAAAGTAGTAAATATATAAAGTAACCGGTTAAATATAAAAAAAAAAAAAAATAATAGGGTGAAAAAAAGGAAATTGATTAAAAAAAAAAAAAGAAAAAAAAAAGGTATAAAGTGGTAAAACTTGGTAAATATATAAAGCAGCCCGTTGGAGACAAAATATAAAAAAAAAAAAAATTAAAAATGGTTAATTAAGATTAATAAAAAGCAAAAAAAAAAGAAATATATAAAAAAAAAAAAAAAAAAATATAGATAAATATATATAATAGGGTAAAAAAAACGAAAAAAAAAAAAGGAGAAAAACGGAAAAACGGAAAAACAGAAAAAAGAAAAAAAAAGAAAAAAAAAGTTGTAAGGTGGTAAAAACCTGGTGAACATGTAAAGCAGCCTGTTGGAAACAAAGTATAAAAAAAAAGAAAAATAAAAAAGAAAAAAAAAAAAATAAAAAAAAACAAAAAGAAATTTATGAAGTTATAAAGCCTGGGGAAAATGTAAAACATCCTGGCGAAAACAAAATGTAAAAAAAAAAAAAAAAAAAAAAAATAGTAAAATGAAAAAAAGGAAATTTATAAAAAAAAAAAGGAAAAAAAAAGGAGAAAAAGAAAAAAAAGAAAAAAAAGAAAAAAAAGAAAAAAAAAGGATAAGGTAGTAAAACTTAGTAAACATATAAAGCGGCTTATTAAAAACAAAATGTTTAAAAAAAAAAAAAAAAAAAAAAAAAAAAAGAAAAGAAAAAAAAAGATAAAGTGGTAAAACTTGGTAAATATATAGAGCAGCTTATTAAAAACAAAATGTAAAAAAAAAAAAGGAGAAAAACAAAAAAAAAGAGAAAAAAAAAAAAAAAAAAAAAAAAAATAAAAAAAAGGAAAAAGGGAAAAAAGGATAAAGTAATAAAACCTGGTAAATAACTTGGTAAATATGTGGAGCGGCCCGTTGGAAACAAAATGTTTAAAAAAAAGGGAAAAAAAAAAAGGGAAAAATATAAAATGAAAAATTTAGGAAAAAAAAAAAAGGGGGAAATTTTACAGGGTGGTGGGACCCGGTAAAAGGGTTTAGGTTAGGGGTTAAAGATTTGGGGTTGGGAGTGGGGTTGGGAGTGGGGTTAGGGTTAGGGTTAGGGTTAGGGTTAGGGTTAGGGTTAGGGTTAGGGTTAGGGTTAGGGTTAGGGTTAGGGTTAGGGTTAGGGTTAGGG
>MU377440.1:0-15624 GCA_022495195.1 Xylaria digitata
TTATTAAAAGATTAATATAACAAATTTAAAAATAGTACGGAATTCGAAACTGATCCGGTCAATTGGGTGATCCGGTCAATTGGGGGATGCGTTAACTTATAAATAAATACACTTTTAAATAACTAAAATTTTTAAAATAGCTATTATAAGTTAATTACTTTTAATTTTGTTTTTATTTTTTTTTTTACAAAAGCTTTTAATTATTAAGCTAATAAAATTGTACGTTTTAAAGCTAAAATTAGCTAGCTTAAAGCTAAAGTAGCTAAAAAAAAAAAAAAAAAGTATTAACAAAGCGTAAAAATTGTATTAAAACAAAAATTAGTACGTATAATTAACGTACGCAAAGCAAAACAAAAGCTAAAGCATAAAGTTGTTTATAAAAACAAAGCTAGCGATTGCTAAGTATTAAGCATACTAATTAAACTAGCAAACACTTAGTAAAAAAACAAAACAGAAGCAAAAAACTATATTTTAATAAAAAATACTAGAAATTAGCGATCGCAATTAATTTTGTTAAAATTTAAAGCTTTAATTAAAAGGTAGTAGTTTTGATATAAAGTGGTCTATAAGCGTACGGTTTATAAGTAGTGCCGTTAGCTTATAGCTTTAAATTCAAAGTAAAAAAACTTTAAAAATTAGCTTAAAACTGCCCGGCTAGTTATTTAACAAAAAAATTAACGCAATAATAAAGCAAATATAAATAACGCAAGTTAAAAGCAACGCAATATTATAGTGTAATAAGTAGGCGGGCCGATTATTGAGCGTATTCGAGTCGGGTATACTACTAAATATGTTGGTGTAAAAGGAAAGTTGTGTGGTAGGTCCCTAAACCCTGTAAAACAACCCATTTTCCGCAATAAGTGTTGGGGAGCTGGTTCCAAGATAAATTTCGCGAAATAAGGCTCGGAGCGTTGTATATATTAATCTTCAAATTGATAAAACCAACTACGTCAATACCTACCTAGTGAAGTCGTATTGGGAGCCATGACGTCCTAGACTTTTTGTGTAATAATCGGTATCCATACACTACACTCCTAGGTCATGACATATACTTCACTTCAATCTTAAAGAATCAGGATAACCAGCATCCACCTCCAAGCCAAAGCGACCACTGCAAAGCGCTTCAGCCGGGGAACGTTAGAGTTTTTGCCATCTAATCAAAGCTTGCATATATGTAACAGCGTGCCTAAGAAACCTGCCCCTCCCCTATAGGTAGGTGATTCAGTGATTCGGCGTTTCGGCAGAGTTACTTAATTTCAATGAAAACATATTTTTTTTCAAAAGAATGATGAAGAAAACCGTTCCGAATGAGCCAGAGTGTAACTGCAAACACGGGTTCATTTAGGTGTTACGATCTCGGTCGGTCCCCTGCATGGGACAAACAGGAGGGTGAGGCAAATAAGATATTATAGGAAAAACCAAGAGTCAAAAAGGCACTGGAAGAGTAAACGAATATGTAAAGTTGTTTAAATGTATAGGGAAAAGTAAGGGGAAATATGTAGGGGCAGATCGTAAAAAAAGAGGGGAGGGGGACTACGGCCAGCTCTATCGAGCTAGAATAAAATCCCATTCGATGTTCATGTTCTATGTTTATCAGCTATGGTACCCTTCTTATACTAACATTAGACATACGATTGTTTCGTATTGAAGAAGTATCAGCCAGTATGCCACTAGGCATTCTGATCGTTGGTGCGACTCGGTTCATTCCGACCCCGCGCGCGGGCCACAATGTTTACTAATCGCTTCCATGGCCCCCAGGGGTCTGACTTCGACGTCAGTTCCATCTCCTCCTTGTCGACAACAAATATGCCGAATCGACTCACTCCGCCTTCATTTTCTCCGCCATACAGGATCCCCTCTTCATCTGGCAAAGTCCCCCAACCAATCCAAAGTCCCGTTTCAGTCCCGCCTAATGCGGCTCCGACCTTTTCAGGAGATCGCAAGTGTGCATCGGCCGGCATCCGGCCTAGAAGATTCCCGCCTGCAACGAGCGCCATCACGGACCCGACGGAGGTCGGCCTCCTCGGGAGTATGCTGGTTGGTGGTCCCGTTAACCAACCTATGATTAAGAGTGTCAATGTAGTAGCTAGCAGCGCCACCAAGATATGTGTCGACGCTGCATCCTGCACGATGCGGCGCCGGCCTACCGCGGCGGTCACAGTGGTGTTACGAATGAGACTGGCGTCGTTACTGTCGGGCTCGACAGGGTTCGTATGAAATTCCGCGACCAATGCATTCGTTTCATTGGCAGGCCCGAGATTCTGCGCCAGCAGCTGTGCCATGTAAATGCCACGGTGTAACTCGATCGCGTCTGCAACATTGGTAATTGCGGAAGGATCCCCTAAAGCCGAGATTGGTATGGCCCAGGGTGAGGTTACGGTAGTTGAAAAGAAAGGGTCCATTAGTGCTGGACTGACGTCGATGTGGATAAGAGAATTCCCGTAGAAAGCGCTGGATTGGGTTGCGTTGAGGACAGCCGCGTAAGTACTATTGCGCACGGTACCCTCAAGAGGCTGTGGTGGGTTCTGCGAGTCGAAGTCAAGGGTAGTGCCGATGAAGGTTACGTTAACGTCAACGGCCTCAAATGAATCGTTGCAGGCCGCGGCGGCGATATGCTGTATAACTAGTTTAGGATTGTGATCAATCTTGCCCCATACGTAAATCAGATCACTACAACCCACAATAACACTGGGGGTAGTCGCTGATGTCCGTTCCATGCCGAAATAAGTGGTATTATCAGCGATAGGCATACGAACAAGAGAGTGGTCGCCAAAGTCAAAAAGAGCTCCGCAATCTTCTGCATCAATAGAAATTCCGAGTGTATACGGTTCCGACGAGTCAACTTTCGTTCGGATTTGAGCCGAGTTGTATGTGCGACAAGTCATCCTATCCCGCAACGCTGGAATTACAGTTGTTATCGAAACGGTGGATTTGTTGAAAGTAGAACTTCCGTCGAGTGATTCTGTAATGGGAACAAATTGTGGGAAAGCTAGATTTTTGTAAGTAAATTTGGGAAAGGAGTAGTTGGCTCCGAATATCAACGATGGTACCTCGCTATATCCTACATGCGGGGATACCGACAGGGAGAAGGATTGGGTTGCTTGAATAGTCATAGACGTTTTAGTCAAAACCGAAAGTTCTTGAAAGATGGAAGCCGAAAAAGTTGTGAAAAATGATGCAATCAGAAACGCCGTGGTTGTGGCAAGAAGCCAAATTGATTTGAATCTAGCTTCTTTCCATATGACTTTAGGGATCATCGAATCCAAGAGTTCGAGTCGCGCGAATTTATCGGTCGCTATTTTACGCGCCAACATCGCATATGGAGCGAGTGACCTAGTCTCGAAATCGATAGCTGAGAGAGCCACTGCCAGACTCCCAACAGTTAGCGCTGGTAGCACACTCCATGCATATTGAATGTAAGTGTCGCCTTCAATGTCACTCAGGCCATCTTGGACATTTGACTTATGCAGCAATGCTTCAAGAGTGATAATGAGGCCTACAAGAGTGAAACACACAACCAAGCGGCAGGCTGTTCTGAGAATAAGGGGATTATATGGCTTCGAGCTAACTTGCGGGAACTGGCGAGGGTATTCTCCGTCACTAGCTTCCGTATTAACAATTGTGAATTGGATCTTACTGGGAGTGAGCTCGAAAGGAACAATTGATTGAAACTTAGCTGCCCCCAAGTAGTGAGCCAAATCCTCACTCTTATATGCTCCAGCGTTGCGTAGCTGAGCTAGGAGCCCAGGGCTGTTGGAGAAAAGTAAGGCCAGACCAAGCACAGTGCTTGGGTTTTGCGGGAGGGAGCACTTTGTGGGAATAATAAAGATCATCAATCCCACAAGAATGAAGCAGATAGTGATTAAAATCACCATCCCATGAGCAATCCGATTATGTACTTTGAGTCGGAATTCGTTCACTGTGGCGGAGCCTATAAAATTTGTTGGTGTTAGATGCATTAGAGACTGTTTAGCGACAATGGCACCTATGAGTCGATAATAGGCTGTAACACTTTGTTGTAAAAACTTGGGCTCAAAAAGAGAGGATGCTTTTGTCCCCGTATCGAGCTGGGCGAGGAATCCAGCATTCAAATATCCGTCTACTAGGTCCACTGGGTCCATCCCAAGAGTTCTAGATGTTGAACTTATGGGGAAGCCGGAGGTTGGGTTCGTAGCTAGAAATTGTGCCTCCAATAAATCCCATGCTGTGACAGAGTTGAGCGATCTGTTATGAGCCGCTTCCTGGGGCTGTATGGTAAAATTTTGTGTTCCGTTACGAGTAACCTCGACTTCGTGGATGGCGTATGTTGGGACGCAAAAGAGCTGGGTCGACTTTTCTAGTACTGAAACCGAAGAAGGCCAGGGATGACCAAAACCATCAAAGACCATATGAGAATAATCGAGGTGGTAAGTCACGTTGCCGAAGATAACCAACACTCTCTTTCCGGCGTCGCTATCGATACCGTCACATTGAATCTGTTTAAATCTTCCGAATAACATCGACGTATCCCTAGATTCTTGCGAAGACATAATGTGGTCAGGCAGCACACCGGAAAGGCTCACGAGAGCCACCTCGCAACCAGGAGAAGTGATAGAGACGTTAAAAGTGCTGTAGCCGTTGAGCATAGGAAGAGTGACTGTCGCTGACCTGAGCTCTACGGGCCAACAATCAAGCGAGTTCGTCAACCCATCAACAATCACTCGTGTCTCCGTAGTGTCGGGCAAGTTGGTCTGCACCGACTGGAAGGCGTATTCACTAGAAATGCCATCTGGCAAGCTCAAATCATGTGATGTCATACTTTCTAAAAGATAATACGCAAGGTTTCCGGTTGTTGAAAGCTTCGCGTTACTATCAATGAAACTATCCCGATATACCATAGAAAATGAACGGTCAACGGTCTCCAGAGAAAGAGATATTAAGCTTGTTGATATGACAATGAGGACTTTGATGATTATTGACACGGTAGTGGCAATAGACACGGCAAAATCCTTGCTGCGTAACGCGCGAAATATGGCAAACGGCTGTAACTGGGAGATATAATCGAGCAGGAGGGTACGAGAAGCAGGGGTCGGTTTTCGCGATAGGCGAATCCACGGGGCTACCAATTTGCTCTGAAATTCTGTGCGAGACCAGAGAGCAGATAGGATTGTGAGAAAGGCGGTCGGCCCATAGGTCCAGAGGTAATGCTCCGATGAAGTACTAGTTGTGAGTCCATGGCGTCGACTGGAGACACCGAGGAGGCTCTCGATGGCGGCAATGATAGAAGCAAAGATAGCCATGAACCCAACCAAAACCACCCGGCGTAGCCAAAGTGGTCGCCAATTCAGCAACTGGTTGGCAGCATCAGGTGTATCGATATTGTAGGTGGTTGGAGATGGAATATCTGGCTGCGGCTCATCCGAGATGACTGACTGGTGAAGACTATGCCTAGGACATTCAAGAGGTGAAGGGGGTTCAGGAATCGACACCATGATCGCAAGATCTCTGTTGCTTCACCCTGCTGATTTCTCGCGTTTCTTCTGTAAAATGGATTACCGTATAGGAGGAGTATAGTAGATATTGAATGTAGGTTGAGATACGCAATGAAGCTGCACACATACTGGTCACCATTAAGCGAGTATTGCGATTACCTTTTATGCTTTAACAGGACTTAACCAAGGCGCGAACCCCTTAGCTAACTTGTTACACCCTCACCACCAAGACTGTTACCCCTTATGACCATCACACCTACTAGGACTATTAAATAACGCAGGTGTCCAGTAGATAACAGAGGTCACCCGGTTGGCATCCGCCCCCCACGTATCAAAATTATTCATCACATCCTATACCTAGGCTCTGATACATCGTTCGTTCGCTTTTACGGCGGCCCAAATATGCCCTGACGTCTTCACTTCACACCTCAAGTTACGACAATCGACCTAACCCACACCGCTCGTAGTTAATACCACCTTGCCGCGTCGAGTTAAAACTAAGGGAGCGTTGTACGCATGCGGGAATACGCATATTTTGTGTCATATTTATAGATACATGTGTAGCGGGATCGCGATGTTTTCTCAGTGCAACACAATCAGAACAAGTATGTATTGTGACCTTCTTGGTTTATATGCCTCGATCTAGTGCCGAGTATATTAGATGGAAGCAAACTACCAATTACATGCCTCTTTCTGGTCACGCACAATTTCCGGGGCCAGTTTCGGTCCCATGGCGAGGTAGTTAGAATTGTGATGTTCGTACAAAATGCGGTTGCATTCAAGCAAAAGCCCGGCGGAGACCCCGGTTCTATCGCCACCCAGCTTACATGGCACAGGATACGATCATTATGTGAAATAATAAGACGGCAGCTATCAAACGGGCTTTCGTCGCACTAAATCGGTCAAAACAGGATATACAACTTGTCAACTACGCAAATTTGTGGTTGGGACGGACAGTTCGATGAGCTCAGGCCTGGATCCCGAAGAAGCATATTATGTTTCCTATTTACGAGGGGGCGATGAAGATATTGGATGATACTTGAGTTGAGAGAAACACCCTGATCAATGCTTAGCGATTAATAACCTATATGGTGGACCAGTGCAAGGCTCTTGGCAATAGGGGTGGATGGAAGCCCCTATTCGCTGAGCCACTCCAGAAGCTTAGTCAGCTGCACTAACTTTCTACCTCTATCTAGATGGGGGCTTGGTAGGTTGGCTGCCGTTCTCTTCATTCTACATGCAACGTACGCTATTTTCAAAGCCTCATAAATCCCTGTAGGTGCACGTAGCATTTGCAGATCGTACTCGGTGCCTATGAAAGATGCAGTGATTGGTCCGGGCCGCCTACTACAGGGGAAAATCAAATGTCGAACCGCTGTAGATAAAGGGGGAGGCAAGTTTACTCCGGGTATTTTTGGGGTTTGGAGCATAGCCACTCTTGGTTTTTGGATAAGGCCTATTTACAAGTATATGGTACTACGACCGTCGCATCAATAATAGAAAAGTTGCCTTTGTGCGAGAGACCCCAAGTCCATCCATCAACCGGCTCGCAACACATAGTGATTGCGCCCCCCTTCTCTCTTTTTTTCAAAAAAAAGAAAATGGAGGGGAGCAGCGATACTACAACATTTCTTGATAATTCTAGGATTAGTTCCGTAACACAAGACAAAATTATAGGGATATATCTTATGTTTCACGCAAAATATCCCTGCCAATAGCAACAACCAGAGTCAAGGGTTCGACTTCGGCCCCCAAGAGGGCCGTAGGCTCTAATCTAAATAGAAAACCCCCTTAAAAGCGCATGGGCTCACTCAAGTCCAGATTAAACGGCAGAAAATCAACTTCTCACCCTAGATTCGATTGTTAGCGCTATTCGCGTCCTACTTATTATGTTGCGGCTCTATTCCCGTCGCAATATAGAATATGAACAGTGAATTTCCAGAGAAGTGCCCAGGCCCTGATGTTTATGTTGCATTGCCTCCGCGAACAACCTCGGAAGTACCGAGAATGTGTTACTTTGGTATGATCCTACACCCTGCAATACTATCTATACCACTCCTTTCCTGGTTATTTCAAAGATCCTTTTTTTTTTTTTTCGAACTTTCATGATCATGTTTTGTCCTGCAGGAAGCAAGCCGCAACATCGAAACCTCATTACATGTGCAGAGCAGATTTAATCCCTGTCACTGTATCTTTTAAGACTTTTCCACCCACTTCGCCAAATCAAACGCGGTTACTTCTCATCCCACACTCTTATCTACTCCTCCTCGTGCTTCATCGCCAGTTCAGTTTCCAGTCTACCAAGACCTGTCTTCCACAGCATCTTGCAACTCTAGGTATGATTACTATAAGGTATTATAGGTAAGGTCAGGCCAATCTTATTCTTTGTGGCAGACTCTCTGATGGAGTCGTAGCTGCGGGGACAAACACCGATAAATAGTAGCCCTGGGAATCTATGGCGTGAGCCGAATATTAGAATCCCTAGCGGCGATCACATGTGGCACGAAAGCACTTCCGGCTCGACAGCGTGTTCGTGAATGCAGGACGCCAGCAACTGCCAGAATAGAAAAGAAGATAATTTGCAAAATGGGGGATGATGTTGTATTCAGTATGGAGATTCAGCTGAGCTGAAATCTGAGCACTACCTACATACATCCCATTCTGGATGACTAAGCTAGTACAGTTGCAACTACCGTAATCTAGAATGACATATTTGCCAGCTAAAGGGATACTTTTAAAGCTTATTGTTCTCGGACTATGTCAACTCCGCTACCCTGTCTTTGTAAATTTGCTCCGCCCTCTTCCAAACGCCCTTGTTTTCCCGGCGTTCTAAGGACAACAAGCTTGGTAACAGCAAAGCAGAGTATTCATTGCTGGACTCTCGGGGTATTAACGTTGGAAGGTGGTCGATGGCAACAACTCTGAGTTCTGGTCCATCTAGATCTTTAGAAACGGGCATCGTAGGTTTGTCGAAAGAGCTCCAGCTAGAATACACAGGGATAGGATTATTTTCACTGTTGGGGTCACAGCTTACGTCGCAAATGACTCGTAGCCGTCTCCCTGGTGCCGAAAGAGATTCGAAGGTGGCAAAAGGAGGAGTGGGAGTAGAACCGAGATAGACGCAATTGATAAATATATCAGCCGCAGTGATCTCGGCAAACGGGCCACCACGAGAAGTCTCGGCCATATCCCACTTGAGGATTGATTCATCGCCAAGTCCAGCCGCAAGGCAAAAGTCAACAGCCCCTTTGCCACATCGTCCAAGGGCACCAATAACCACAGCCCGGGGAGGTTGACCGTTGTTGGTACGTATCGCGGGTTCGATCGCAGATTTGATATGTTTAACCAGAACCGGAACACTGTCGAAAAGGGGTACCGGACCTTGAGTGACTCCAGGGTATAAGACTTGATGGGCCCAGGATAATAGGGCTATAGCAGCGCCAGCATATCCCGCCCAATAGCCAAAAGCAGCCACCCGACGTCCACCTTCATCGGTCAGAAACTCAAGATCATACAGCGTACCACCACCTCGCGCAAAGCGTGAAAGCGAAGAGGCCCAACCATATTGTTTCTTGAAAATATGTTGGAAATGAATATATGTATGAGGTAAAGGGATATCATCATCGGGCAGCTCCTTGAGACCTAAGATGATGTCTTGTCGTGGGGCATTCAGCCATGATCCGGCAGGTACCATTTCTGCACCAATAGCTTCAAACTCATCATCGTTATAAATGCGTTCGCGAGATCGTTCGACACGGATAAGGTAGCCAGCTTGAATGAGAGCCTTGGCTGTTTCGGGCGACACTACACTAATTGTCAGAGACATGACGCCACGGATGTCACAGTGCGTGGTCACGTACACGGCGAACGACGCTCGAACGGCTTAGTCTCAGCCCTAAGGTGGATGACTGTAGACATCATGGGCGTGTGAGGTTGCTGTCGTACTGTTCAAAGAAGGTAAATCGGGGGCGGGAGACGTGAAGTGGTTACTAATCTTCAAAGGTTAAATTACCAGGATAATTGAAAGGTACCGAGGTGGGGGGATCACTTCTGTAGGGCAATTGTCACATGACCCCACTTCATGGGTCTCCACCATAAGTAGCATCTAGTATACAGTGACCACAGTATGTAGGATCCATCCTACATACATTCATCCACAAGAACTACAATGCCCTTGTTTTACGGAGGAGGTACAACTGTTGATAAAAACAGTAGGGGTATTGGGTCGTATATTTTTCCAGAAAAATCAATATTCCCCGAGTAGGAAAGGGGATTTCCTCTTTGGGTTAGCGTCAATCCGACCCCCGGTCCATGGATGTGGCCCGCAACAAACACACGTGGTTAGATCCATACAGTGAAATAAATCTCGCCTCGCGGTCCGCAACTCCATAATACCTAACTACTAGTAGGTATATCTTACATTAGGTATCAGTAGTCAGGGTTAATAAAAGTACCATTAGGAATTAGTATTAGTAAATACTAGTATTAAAAATTAAAAATATTAAAAATATTAATTAGTAATTTTTAAAAAAAAAAAATTATTAAAAAAAAGCAAAAAAAAATTATTAAAATATATAACTTATACTATAAGCGGATTAACACCTTAAGCGGATTAACACTTTAGCTTAACGTACTTTATAAGCTAATTTATATGCAGAAATACTTACTTTACTTTATTATAACTTTGCAAAAAAACGTTATATAAAAATAAACATAGTATTATTAAATTTATAATTAAATAAAGAATTTAAAGGTTTTTATTTTTATTTTCTAACTATTTTATTTAAGTTTGCATTTAAAACTACGCTAATTTTTTAACGTAGTTTTTAATAACGCCCTAAATAAAATAGTTAAAAAATAAAAAAAAATACCTTTAAATTCTTTATTTAATTACAAGTTTAATAATACTAAGTTTATTTTTATACAACTTTTTTTTGCAAAGTTATAATAAAGTAAAGTAAGTACTTGTGATGGCTATAGTGGCGGCAGTATAGTTGATTAACTAACTTTACCCTACACTAGGAAATAATATACAGCATAAAGAAAAAGAAAGGAAAAGGAAAAAATGTGTGGAGTGGAATAAAGGAATATAGGTTGTGTGTGGTGGGTCCGTGGGACCCACAGACCACTAGGCAACCATGACAGCTGTAGAAGGGTGTTTACCAGGCTGACAGGCTGTCACAATACTCTTGTATATAAATTAGCTTATAAAGTACGCTAAAAAAATATAAAACTTGCTTGTGTGCAAAATTTGTTACAATTATGTAAAGTGTTTTACAACATTGTATTAATATTATAAACTAAAATTTTAAACTAAAAAAAAAAAGATGGCATAGCTAACAATTTTTTAAAATTAAATATAATATAATTATTACTTTATAAATTGTAGCTTGTGCGTTTTTTATTAATATAACAGTTTAATAATAGTTTATACGTTATATTTTTTTATTAAAACAAAAATACGGATTTTAATTTAAATTAATGTTAAGTAACGCATCTTATAAGCTAGTTTTACATATAAGCAAGTTTCGCACTTTTTTTAAAGTACCCTGTAAGCTAATTTTTTATACAAAAGTACTTACTCCACTTTTTAATAACTTTGCGAAAAAGGGTTGTACAACAAAATAACTGGTACCATTAGATTCGCAATAAAATAACAAATCTAATAATATTTTCTTTTATTTTCTAACTATTTTATTTAAAGCGTTATTAAAAACTACGCTAAAATAATTTTTATAAATTTGTTTTTTTAAAGCTATATACCCAAATAAAATAGCTAAAAAATAAAAGAAAATATTATTAGATTTGTTATTTTATTATAAATCTAATAATACTAAGTTTTTTTTTGTACAACCTTTTTTTATAAAGTTATAAAAATATGGAGTAAATACCTTTGCAAATAAATTAGCTTACAAGGTACGCTAAGAAAATGCAAAACTTACTTATGTGTAAAACTAGCTTGTAAAATGCGTTATAATGTTTAATTATTATAGCTTTTTTTTAATTTTTAGCTATATTATTATTTAAGTAGTTTTTTATATATTTATTTATAATAGCTATATATATTTGTTTTTTTAGTTTAATTAATAGCTTTAAAGCTTTAAAGTGTAGCTTATAAAATTGTTTAAATATAACAAACATATTTTTAAAGTTTTTTGCTAAGTATTGTATACTGTTAAAATTATATTTTTGTTAAAAAACTTAATATTATAATATATAATAACGTTATTTACAAGTTAGTAACGCACTACAAATTAGTAACGCATTTTTTACTAACCTTTTATTTTTTTATTTTATTTATATATTATTTTATAACAATATAATAGTTTAAAAATTTAAAAAAGCTAATTTGTAGCTAACAATTTAAGCTATAAAACGCAACTTTAAACTTTTTTTTTATAAGCTTGTTTATATTTATAACGTTTTTAATTATATATTAAAACAAAAAATTAATAATAATACGCTTTATTATGTTATAAACATTATAAAGCGAAATTTAATAATGTTTAAAAAAAAAAAAATTGTTAAACGTATTTTTAAGCTAAATATATAAACGTTTTTGTTTTAGCTTTATTATATTTAAAAAATAGCTAATATTTTTTAATATAAATACAATATATTAAAAGTTAGCGTTAACTAAGCTTTAAACTTTATATAATAATAATTTAATTTTTAAACGCGTTATAATTGCTAAATTAATTATTAGCAAGCTTTTAATAAAAATTTTGCAAGTTGTTATAAATAGTTTAGCTTTATAAAATATATAATTAATAAATATAGTATATAAATTAAAAATATTTATAACTTTAATAAAACAAAGTTTTTAATAAGCTAAGCTTAAAAGTAAAAAATAAGTTATTATAAACTAAGCTATTAATTTTTAAAGTTAAGCAGTGCTGTTATATATTATTTTTTTAAGCAAAGTTTATTTTGCGTTTTAGTATTGCAATATTATTTTATTGCTAAACTAAATTATAAACTTTTTAAATAATAGTTAAACTAATAATAATATAAGTGTTAACTAAACAAAACATTTTAATAATTATATTTAAAGCTAATTTAAAAATAGTTATTGCTTTTTAATTTTAAATAGTTATAAAAGCTATTATTTAATATAATTTAAAAAATATTGCTAGTTTAATAATATTATTACGTTTTATATGCTTATTTATTTATTATATAAGCTTTAGCTTTTTAATTTAATTTTTTTTAATGTTTTAAAACAGCATTATAATAAACATATTAAAAGTTTAATATAGCGCTATTAAACTTATATTAAAAAGTAGAACTTTTTTATAAGCTTTACATATATATTTATATATATATTTATTAAATAAAATATTTAATTAAGTTTTAAAGCAGCTAAAATTATGTTTTTAAATATAAATAAAGTTATATTTGCATTAAATATTTAAAAAACAAATAAAACATTTTTTTTAAACTTTAAATTACTATTTTAATTTTAAATTTTAAAAACGCTTATTATTATATTAAAAACTAAATAATAATTAACTTTTATTAAAACTAAAGTTAAAAATTATTTTTTAAGCTTGTTAATTAAAATTTTAAATTTTATTAACTTAATTATAAAAGCTATACAAAAATTAATATATAAAAATATTTTTTTGCAGTAAAAAAACAAAAAGCTTTATAAAACTAACTATATTTTAAACAAGCGTTGCAAAACTAAAAACAAATAATTATAAAATAAAAAACTTTTTATTATAGTTAACGCTTAAATTTTATAAAAATTTAAAAACAATAAAATAGTTAAATTAAATAATAAAGCTAAAAATAATTGTTTAATAAAAAAAGTATAAACAAGTTAATAACGCTATAACATTTATAATAAGTTTAAACATAATATACAAACTTATTAAATAAAAATAAAAACATTTAATAAAAAAAATTATAATTAATTTAATTAATTTGTATATATTATAGTTAAGTTATTTAAGTTAGCGTATAAAAAGTGCTAAAAAGTGCGTTATTAACTTATAATACATTATTAACTTATAAATAACATTAGCTTTAAAAATTTTATTGTTTAAATTTATATTAATATAGTTTTAAAAAATTTAGAGCTATTCGTTTTTAAATAATTTAAACTTTTAAACAAAGCTATTAAACTTAAAAATATATTAATAAATATTGCTATTTATATTAATATAACGATCGGGTTTTATTTTTATATTTTGTAAACCTTTTATACAGGTTAGTTTATTTATAAAGGTTGGTTATTATATAGTTTGTATAATTAAAAAAAGGGGTAACACTTAGTAAAAAGTATTATAAAAGGTATTATATAAATATAATAAAATATTGTTAAAAAGTAAACTTTTTTATAATAAATTTTAAAAACTAAACTATAAGCTTAAATTAAACAGTAAAATAAAAAAAAACTTTTTATGTTTTTATAATATTTTTTTTTTTTATATATTTGCTAAATACTTTTAAATAAAAACTTATTTTAAGTATTTATTACATAACTTTTAGCGCTTATAATTAGCTATAGCTTGTTTTTTAGTTTAGCTTTTTATTAAGTTTATAACTGCGCTAAGTTTTTTTTTTAAGCTGTTTTTTTATTAGTTTATAATACTATTTTTTTTTTTAGAATTATTGTTTTTAATAATAAATAGTAAATGTTTATACTTTTTGTATAAATTTTTTTTTTTTTTGTTTTATTTTTTGTTATAGCTAACTATATAAAAAAACGTTATAAAAAACTACTGCTTAATAAAAAGCTTATAAAACGTAATTCTTTTTGTTTTACTGTTATTTTTTATACTTTAATTACTATATTTTTTTTATGCTTTTATTATTAATAACATAAATTTAAATGTTTATTTACTAAATTTAAATTAAGCTATTATTTTGTTTATATTTGCAATACTTGTTTTTAATATAACGCTAAAAGTTTATTAGCTAAACAATTTAATAAAATTACTGCACAATATAAATTGTTAAAAAAAAAACTAAATACTTTTAAAAAAGCTGCTAAATTAGCGTTTGCTTATATATATTATTTTTATAAACAAAAAAAAAAGTAATATAATAAAATAATAAAAGCTATAGCTTATAATATTATAAATTTAAAAAAGTTTAAGTTTTTTAAAAAGCGTAAACGTAAAAAAAAAAGTTGTTAAATTAATAAAACTTTTACTTTTATAGCTGCTTTATTTATTTTTAACTAAAACGTTTTTAATTTTTTTTGCTTAAAAAATTAATTTTACCTTTTTAGCTTTAGTTAATTAAAATGTTATTAATAAAACAATATAACTGTTTATATTATATAACATAAATGCTTTTTAAGTTTTTAAATATTTTATTATATGTTTTTTTAATATAAATTTAATATTTTTTTTATTTTATATTTTGCTTAATTTTTTTTTATTTTAATAAACGTTTTTAATATAGCGTTATTTAATGCTTTTTTTAATAACAAAATATAAAAAATTAAATATATTTTTATTTTATAAAATAATAACAGTTAATAATTAGTTTTTAAAATAACTTTTTTAATTTTAAATAGCTTAATTTGTTTAAAATTTAGTTTATTGCTAAATTGTTTAGTTTTATTTTTTTTTTAAAAAATATATATATATATATATATATAACGTATAATACAAGCTACTAAAACATACAAGCTACCAGAACACTTTTTTGCACTTTTATACATATAAGTTAAATAATTTAATTACAATATATTAAATTAATTAAATTTAATTAAATATATTATTGCTAAATGTTTTTATAATATTTTAACAAGTTTGTACATTATGCTTAAGCTTGCTGCATGTTTTATATTTTTGTACGCGTACTGCATTAACTTTTATATAACAACTATTTGCATATATTTTATTTAAAATCTGCGCTTTAACAGCTTGTTTAGTTTTAAAATCTTGTTTTTGCTATATAATAAATAACTTTTTATTTTAAATAGATTTATTTTTTGTACAACAGCGTTAGCTAAGTTTATAGTTTGCTATTTAAAGTGCTACGTTTTTTTTTTTTAATAATTAAACTTTATATATAAATAATATTATATTTTTTATAATTTAGTTAACAGCTTTTAAAATAGTTTTTAGCAAGCTATTTTAATATTATATAACTTTTTTTTTAATATAGTTAGCTTAAAATTATATATTTTTAA
>MU377441.1:0-15540 GCA_022495195.1 Xylaria digitata
GAAATATATTATTGAATTCTTTTTGTAATTAAAAATCTAACAATATAATTTATTTTATTATAAGACTAAAACTTGTAAAGTTATTAAATAGTTACGTAATAAAGCATAAACGATTTTTATATGGGTTCTAAGGGTGGCCTATTTAATTGGGTGGCCAAGTCAATTAAGGGATGCGTTATAGCTATATAATTTTTTTATATATTATTTTAGCAACAAAAAACCATTTTGTACTTTAATATTAAAACAGCTTATTATTAAACAATTAAAAAATTATAATTATAAAAAATAATTAAACAATAAATAAACAAAGTTAAAATTAAATTAAACATTTTAACAAACATATAAAGCGTTATATAAAAAATGCTTTTTAACTATTATTTAATTATTTTTAAACTATATTACAAAAAAAATTTTATAATTACATTTTATATGCCGGCTTATTTGTTGCACAAGCTTTAGCTTTTTAATATTAAATGTTTTAGTTTATTAAAACGGGCGTATAGCAAAAAAATTAAACATTTAATATAAGCATATATGTTATACGTTTTAAAAAAAAAATTTTTACTTGCGTTTTTTAAAATGTTTAACGCATTAATAACAAAAACAAATATTTAAAAAAGTTTTTAAAAAGCAAAATTAATATTATACAATTTTAAATATGTTATTTTTTAATTAAACTTTTGTTTAAAAACTTTAAAAATTAAACCTTTATTGCTTATTTTATTTATAAATTAGCAATTAACTACTTTAAATAATTTAACTAAAGCTAAATTTTAAATTTAATATATTTAAAAACAAATTGTATAACATACAAATAGCTTTTTAACAGCTATTGTTAACAGTATAAGCTAATTATTATATAATATAACTGCAATTTTTTATTATTTTGCATTATTAAAAAAAAAAGTTGCAACTTTTTGCAAAGCAAATAATAAGCTTAGCTAACGTTGTTATACAAAAAAAACTTGATTACAAAATAAAAAATTGCTTATTATACAAAAAGCATAAAAGCTACAAATTATACAAAATGCTGTTAAACAAAAAAAGTTTAAAAATTGTTAAAATAATTGTTGTACAAAAAAGCAAAAAACTTGTGCGCAACGCTGTAAACTTTGCAGTAAAGCTGGTTATAATGCGCAAACTTGTTAAAATAATATAAAATTGTTTAATAAATTAAATTCCAAATAAATTTAATTAATTAAATATATAATTGTTAAATTATTTAGAATTAATTATACAAAAGTTTAAAAAGTGTAAAACTTATTTGTATATAAAACTAGCTTGTAAAATACGTTATATAAAAAAATAAGTTTTAATAAATATAAGCTATTAAAAAAAACAAATAAAAGTTTTGCTTAATATAAAAGTTTTATATAATTATATTTTTTCATAATTTGTTTAAAAAGTATAAATATTAATAAAGCTTAAAAACAACTTTTATTTATTTATAATAATTAATAAAGTTAAATAAAAAACTATAAAACTTTTTTTTAACGTTTATAATTTTAAAAATACTTTAGTTATAAAAAAACAATTTTAAAATAAATTAAAACGTTAGCTAACTGTAAAAAAATATATTAAAAAAACTTAGCTTTTAATAAGCTAAAAATATAAACGTTATATAAATTTAAAAAAAGTATAACAATATGTTTAATAATTAAAAAACTAAAAGTAAAACAAAAAAATAATATATTAAATAAATACGCAAAATTTTTTAATTTATTTAAAAACTAAAATAAAAAAACAAAATTATTAAATATTTTTTTAAAAAAAATAATATTTAAAACATTTTTTAATATATTAAATAAAAAAAAATTAGTTATAAAAACTAAATTAATACTTAAAAACAAATTTAAAACAAAGATTTATATAACTATTATAATTATTAGCAAAATATTTAATTTTGTAAATATTAAAAAAAAAAAAAAAAAAAAAAACAAAAATAAAAATTAATAGTAAACTATTGCTATAAAAACTTTATAACATAAAAATTTGCAAAATTATTATTATAAATTAATAATTTAAAAAATTGATTTTATAAAGCAAAATAGTTTATAATATTAAATTTATTAAACGTTTCTTATTAAATATTATTAAATAAGCTTTATATAATTTATTGTATTATATTTATTTATATTTTTTTTTAAAAAAAAAAAGCTTTATATAAAGCAAAGTTTTTACTTTAAATAAAAACTTTTGCTAGCATACAAGCTAAAAAAATAAAGGGAATTAAGTGCGCACATATTAATAACTTTATATATAACATGTTATAATCGGGTCCTATTCTTGGTATATGTAAGCCTTTCACATAGGTTGGTTTACCTATAAGTATAGGTTGTCGCTTAATCCGTATAACTAAAGGGGGGTAACACTTGGTAAAGTGTAACATAAAAAATATTGTGCAAAAGTTTAATGTTAATTATAAAAAGAACTTTTTATGTTCTTATAATATTTTTTTTTTTTATATATTTTTTAAATAATAATAAATAAAAACTTATTTTAACTATTTTAAATAACAATAAATAAAAACTTATTTTAACTATTTTAAATAGCAATAAATAAAAACTTATTTTAATTATTTATTATATAATTTTTGCGCTTATAATTAGCTATAGCTTGTTTTTTAGTTTAGTTTTTTATTTAGTTTATAATTGCGCTAGATTTTTTTCTTAGGCTGTTTTTTTGTGTTACAAACCAACAGGAAGACGGCCTGAAAGGAAGACCCAGCACGGTCATGGACCAGATAAGGGGCTGGACCAGAAGACAAGCTACAGCCAATTATAAATGCAAAGGTCACGTAATAGATAATTAGAATAGGTTTTTATCCATTGCTATCCAGAATAGTTGGAATAAGTTTCTATTTATTGCTATCCAGAATAGTTAAAATAGGTTTTTATTTATTGCTATCCAGAATAGTTGAAATAAGTTTTTATTTATTGCTATCTAAAAAATATGTAAAAAAAAAAAATACTATAAAAATGTAAAGAGTTTTCTTTATAATTAGCATTAGTTTTTTTTTACTTTATTGCTTAATTTAAGCTTAAAGTTTAGTTTTTAGAATACACTTTAAAGAAGTTAACCTTTTAATAATTATTAACCCTACTTTTGCATTATATTCTTTATAACATATTTTACCAAGCGTTATCCTTTTTAGTTATATGAACTAAACAACGATCTACACCTGTAAATAAACCAACCTATGTGGAAGGCTCACTTATACCAGAAATAGGATCCGTTCATTACATTTTGTTAGTTTGTAATATTATTTCTTTTTTTTTAAAATTATTGTTTTTAATAAATAATAAATGTTTATACTTTTTATATAATTTCTTTTTTTTTGCTTTATTTTTTATTATAGTTAATTGTATAAAAAAACGTTGCAAAAAACTATTGTTTAACAAAAAACTTGTAGAACATAATTTCTTTTTTTTTGCTGTTATTTTTTATGCTTTAATTACTATGTTTTTTTTATGCTTTTATTGCTAACAATATAGATTTAAATATTTATTTACTAAATTTAAATTAAATTGTTGTTTTATTTATATTTGCGATATTTGTTTTTAATATAACGTTAAAAGTTTATTTATTAAGCAACTTAATAAAATTGCTGCGCAATATAAATTGCTAAAAAAAAAACTAAAAGTTTTTAAAAAAGCTGCTAAGTTAGCGCTTGCTTATATATATTGCTTTTATAAACAAAAAAAAATGTAGTATAATAAAATAATAAAAGCTGTAGCTTATAATATTATAAATTTAAAAAAGTTTAAGTTTTTTAAAAGGCGTAAGCGCAAAAAAAAAAGTTTTTAAATTAATAAGATTTCTGCTTTTATAGCCGCTTTATTTATTTTTAACTAAAACGTATTTAACTTTTTTTCTGCTTAAAAAATCGATTTTACTTTTTTAGTTTTAGTTAATTAAAATATTGTTAATAAAATAATACAACCGTTTGCATTATATGCTGCAAATGCTTTTTAAGTTTTTAAATATTTTTTGCATATAAATATTTTGTTTATTTAACTAAATATTTTATTATACGTTTTTTTTAATATAAGTTTAGCACTTTTTTTATTTTATATTCTGCTTGGTTTTTTGTTATTTCGATAAACGTTTTTAGCATAACGTTATTTAATGCTTTTTTTAATAATAAAATATAAAAAATTAAATATATTTTTATTTTATAAAGTAATAATAGTTAATAATTAGTTTTTAAAATAACTTTTTTAATTTTAAACGGTTTAATTTGTTTAAAATTTAGTTTGTTGCTAAATTGTTTAATTTTAATGTTTTTTTTTAAAAAATATATTTTATTTTATTTTTTTAAAGTTGGTTTTAATAACTTTAATTTATTATAATATGCTTTTATATATTATTAAATAAACGTTAAATTGTTTTTAAGTTTTTGTTATATTTTAATAAGCTTGTTTGTTTGTTTTTTTGTTATTAGCGCCGTTGTTTTTAAAATCTATGTTTAACTGTTTTTTAAATTAAATTTATAGTTTGCTTTAAATAGCAACATTTTTATGTTTTTGTTGCTTAAACTGTTATATGCAAATTTTATTAAAAATAACAATTTAACTTAGTTATTTTGTTATTTATTAAAATAATACTGCAAGTATTGCTTTAACGTTTAGTTTAATTTTTTAGTTTGTTTATTTGTTTATAAGTAATAAGCTATAAATAATTAATGCTTAATTTTTAAAGCTTTTATTAATAATTGCTAATATTTAAAAGCTATAATAACGCTTTTATTTGTAATAGCTTTTTTTAAAATGCTATATTTATTAAAAACATATTATAATATTGTATACACAAGTTTTTTTGCTATACTTAATTTTTTATATAGTATAAAATGTTTATACTTTATAAGTTTGTTTATAATAATTAAAATTAAATTATATTTAACTTTTGTTATTAATTTTTTTAATTTTAGTAGCTTAATAATAAAATTAAATAATATAATTTTTTATGCTTTGTTAAATATTTTAATAAGCTGTAATAGCTTATAAAGCTTATGCTTTGCTATTTTTGCTTTTTTGTAAAAGTTATATTTTTTGTATACTGTTTTAAATATTTGGTTCTAGTTTTGCATTATAAAGTTGTGCTTAAACTGTTTATAAGTTTTATAAAATTTTTAATGTTTATATAGTAGTGTTTTATAAAAATGCTAAACAAATTTTTTTTGTAAATTATTAAGTATTATTATTTTTGTTTTATATTTAAGCTATTTATTTTTATTAATTAAGCTTAGTATTGCATTTAGTACTAAATGCAGCGCTGTTTTTTTAATTTGTTTTATTTATTAATTATTAAGCAACTGCTTTATATATACTAATGTTAAAACAAAAGCTTTTTTTAGTTTTTTTTAAAATAGTACTTAGCTTTTTTTTAGTTAATTTGTTTTATGTTTGTTTTTTTAGCTTAAAATATTTGCTTTTAGATTTTTTTTGCTTTTAATATAAATAACTTTAAAGCTAAATTATAATAAGAATTTTGTTTATTTAACTTATTGTTTGTTTAAAACTTTAGTTGTTATAAACGAAGTTAAGTTTTTATAGTTTAAAAAAATTTTGATTAATATTAAAATTTTATTTAAATAATGTTTTTATTTTTTAAATGTTTAAACTATAGCTATAAGCTTTTTATTTAGTATTAAATAATTTATTGCTAGTTTTAAAAAATTTTTTAAAAAAAATACTACTAAATGCAGCTTTTTGTTTTTATTTTGTTAACTTAGTTGTTTGTTTATTGCTATATTATATGCGTTAACTTCAATTTTAAATTTTTTGTTTAAGTTTAATAATTGTATTACTAGTTTTATAAAAATTGCTTTTTTAATTTGTTTAAACGTTTTTTACTTTTTTGCTTTTTATTTAAACACTGCGTTTTTTTTTGTAAAGTTTGTAAATAATGCTACATATTTTTTAAATTTTGCAACTAAAGGTTATATATAGTTAATAAATTTTATAAATAATTTTATATTTTTAATACTATTTAATATAAGCTATTTTTTTACTGCTTCGATTTTAAATTTTTAAATTTTTATTTTGCTTAAGGTTATAATAAATTTTAAAAAGTTTATTTTTTGCATATAAAACTTGCTTTTGTTTAAATAAACTTTTAGGTTAGCATTTTATAATGCTTTAAATATTTTTTTTATATGTTTTTTATGTTTTTTTAAGGTTTTTAAATAAATTAAAATGTTGTTTAAATAAATTATTACAATTTAATTTAAATAGTTTTATAGCATATTTATAATCATTTTTTAAAAACTTGCTAATGTATTAATAAGCCTAAATAGCATTATTTAATATTTATATAGCTTATAAAATGTTTTAAATGCTATTTTTTATTTATTTTTTTTTGCTATTTGTATTTAATAATAAACGTTTAGCAAATTTAACGCTATAAACTATTTTGCTTTATAAAGTTAATTTTTTAAATTATTAATCTATAGTATTAGTTTTGCAAATTTTTGTATTATAAAGTTTTTGTAGCAGTAATTAACTACTAACTTTTATTTTGGTTCTTTGTTTTTTTTTGCTTTTTTTAATATTTATAAAATTAAGTATTTTGTTAAAAATTATAACAGTTAAATAAATCCTTTTTTTAGATTTTTTTTTAAGTATTAGTTTAGCTTTTTTAACTAATTTTGGTTTATTTTATATATTAAAAAATGTTTTAAATATTGTTTTTTTTTTAAAAATATATAATAATTTTATTTGTTATGTTTTAATAATTTCGTTTTTTTTAGTTGTTTAAATAAGTTAGCAAACTTTATGTATTTTTTTAATATGTTATTTTTTTGTTTTGCTTTTGGTTTTTTAATTATTAAACATATTATTATATTTTTTCTAAATTTGCTTAATGTTTTTTTTAGCTTATTAAAAGCTAAATTTTGTTTTAACGTATTTTATTAAAGCTGGCTAATGCTTTAATTTATTTTAAGATTGTTTTTTTTTAATTAAAGTATTTTTAAAATTGTATTAAAACTATATATATTAATAATATTAAGTATAAGCTTTTTTTTATAATTATAAATGTTAAAAAAAGTTTTATAGTTTTTTGTTTAATTATGCTATTGTTATAAATATTAAGACTTTTATTAACTGTTATAAATAAATAAAAGTTGTTTTTAAACTTTGTTAATATTTTTGTTTTTTAAACAAATTATAAAAAGATAAAATTTTGTAAAATTTTTATATTAAATAAAACTTTTATTTGTTTTTTTTAATAACTTATATTTATTAATATTTATGCTTTTATATATATGTTTGCTGTATACAAAAACTTTTTAATTAATTAAAACAGTTGTTAGTTTATGCTAATTGCTTGTTATTGTTTTTTGTTTTTTAAGCTTTTTATTATTAGTTTTTGCTTTTGTTTTTGCTATTTTTATTATTTTAGGCTAATATTTTGGATATAGTATTAAAAAATATTGCCGCTTGTTATTTTAAGTTTTTTTTTGTTTGTAAAAATAACTTTTTTTTTTTTTTAAAAGTAAGTTGTTATATATTAGCTTTAGCTTTAGCTTTTTGCTTAATTTAGTAAATTTTTAATTTTTTTATTATATATATTTAATACTAGTTATAAATACATAATTTCGATTTTTTTTTATAATTAATATATTTTTAAGTTTGTTTTAAATTTTTTTTAAAAATAGTATATTTATTTAAGTTTTAATATTTAAATAATAAATGTTTAACTTTATTAATTTTATATAGTTTTTTTATTAAGTTTTTGTTAATTTGTTATAAAAACTATTAGTTTTATATTTTGTTTACTATATAAATATAATATTAATGTATTATATAATATGTTTAAAAGATTTTGTAATGCATTTTGTATTTTAGTAACAGCTAATTTTTATTTAGCATTATTGTTTTGTTATATTAATAACTTATTGTTATAAATTGTACAATTGTTTTTAAGTTGTTAGTAATATTAGTTTTTGTTTTTACTAACAATTTTAATTTTTTTATTTTTTAAATTTTTACTAATTTTAGCTATTATATGCTTGTTAGTTTTTTTTATAATACTTTATAAATAGTTTTAAGATTTTGTTTTTATTTTGTTTAATTATTTTTAATAGTTTAATATTGTAACCCATAACACAAGCTAGTTTTGCACACAAGCAAGTTTTGCACTTTTTTTGGAGTACCCTGTAAGCTAATTTTCTATGCAAAAGTGTTACGAACCAACAGAAAAACGGCCTGAAAGGAAGACCTAGCGCGGTCATGAACCAGATGAGGGGCTGGACCAGGAAATAAGTTATAGCCAATTATAAGCGCAGGGGTCACATAATGAATAGTTAGGATAAGTTTTTATCTATTGCTATTTAAAATAGTTGAAATAGGTTTTTATTTATTGCTATCCAGAATAGTTAAAATAAGTTTTTATTTATTGCTATTTAAAAAATATGTAAAAAAAAAAAATACTATAAAAACATAAAAAGTTTTCTTTATAATTAGTATTAATTTTTTTTTATTTTACTGTTTAATTTAAGCTTATAGTTTAGTTTTTAGAATATATTATAAAAGAGTTAACCTTTTAACGATTATTTATTACACTTTTGCACAATATTTTTTGTGTTATATTTTACCGAGTGTTACTCCCCCTTAGTTATACGGACTAAGCAACAACCCATATTTATAGGTAAACTAACCTATGTGAAAGGCTTACATATACCAGAAATAAGACCCGATCGTTACAAAAAGTACTTACACCACTTTTTAATAACTCCGCGAAAATAGGTTGTACAACAAAATAATTAGTACTATTAGATTCGTAATGAAATAACAAATTTAATAGTATTTTCTTTTATTTTCTAACTATTTTATTTAAGGCGTTATTAGAAACTACGCTAAAATAATCTTTACAAATTTGTTTTTTGAAGCTATACGCCCAAATAAAATAGCTACAAAATAAAAGAAAATAATATTAGATTTGTTATTTTATTACGAATCTAATAGTACTAATTATTTTATTGTACAACCTATTTTCGCAGAGTTATTAAAAAGTGGTGTAAGTACTTTTGCATAGAAAATTAGCTTACAGGGTACTTTAAAAAAAGTGCGAAACTTGCTTGTGTGCGAAACTAGCTTGTGTTATGGGTTATGTTTTTTTTTTAGATTAATTTTGCTACTGCATTTTTAAGCTATTTTAAGTTATTTTAATAGTTGTATTATTTATACTTGCAATTTTTGTTTGCTAAATATTGCTTTTTTTTTAGCTAATTATTGTTTATAAAGTTATTATTAATATTTGCAGTTTTATAAATAAAAGTTATAATTTTATGCTTTTTTTTTTTTTTTGTAGTTTATTTATTTGTATAAATATAACAATTGTTAATATTTTTTTAATAAAAACATTTTATATTTTATGCGTATACAAATTTTTTTATATATAAATATATTTTGTATTTTTAATATAGCTTTAAATATGTTTTATATTTTTTAATATATTTTGTTTGTTGTTATTGTTTAATAGTTTATTTTGTTTAAATTTTTATTATAAATATTTGCGTTAGTTTAAAATGCTTTTTATATTTTTTTGTATAATGTTTTTTTTGTTTGCAATTAAAACATTTAACTTGGTTTTGTTTTTTTTTTAAAGGTTTTATAATAGTTATAGCTTTAAGTTTTATTAGTTTTAAGTATGTTTTTATTATTATTGTTTATGTTTTTTAAGTTTGTTTTATATTAACTATAAAATTTAATTTTCGGTTTTTTTTTTGTTGTTGTTTTTTAAACGATTAATTATTGATTTTAATTGTTTTAGCTATATACTTTTTAAAATCTTTTAGTTAGTTATTTTTATAAAGCTTATTTTGAACTAGATTTTTTAATTTTTTGCAAAAGATTATTATTAAAGTGTTGTTGTTGTTTTATAAGGTTTGTAATACTAGTTTGCAAAACTTTGCTGCATATTTGTATGCTAGTTTGGTTTGTTTAATTTTTAGTAGCTGTTGTTTAGCTTGCTGTTTTTTTTTTAGATTTTTATATATATTTGTTAAAGCTTTAGCAAATTTGTTTATATTTTTAAACATATTTTTAGTTTTAACGCTTTAGTTGTTTTTTTTTGTTTTTATATATTTTTTTATTTGTAGTTTAAACTATTTTAATATATTTTTCGCTAAAAATTTTGTTGCACAAAAAATTTTTTTTTTTTTATTTTAAAAATTTTTTTTATAATGCTTTATATAAACTTTAACTTAAATTAAAAATTTTTTAAAGTGTTTTTAAAATCTTTTAAATTTGTTTAGTTTGTTAGGTTTGTATTGCTTAATTTTAAATATATTGCTAAATTAATTTTTGAATTGCTAGTTTATATGTTATATATTAATAATTTGTTTGTTAAAATGTTAATTTATTAATTTAAGTTAGTTAATTTTTATTTATAACTAATTTAAAGCAAAAGTTATTGTTTTTAAAGTTAGATTTATAAGTTTTGTTATTTTGTTTCGTACTTTTATATAATGTTATATAATATTTAAAAAAGTTAACTGTTTAAAATGTTATAATTAAGTTTTATTTTTAATATATGTAAGCTTTTTATATAAGTTAGTTTATTTATAAGTATAAGTTATTGCTTAGTTTGTATAACTAAAAAGAAGTAACACTTAATAAAGTGTAATATAAAAAATATTGTACAAAAATATAATAAATAATTGTAAAAAGGTTAACTTTTTTATAATATATTTTAAAAATTAAACTATAAGCTTAAATTAAACAGTAAAGTAAAGAAAGTTTAATGCTAATTATAAAAAGAACTTTTTATGTTTTTATAGTATTTTTTTTTTTATATATTTTTTAGATAGCAATAAATAAAAACTTATTCTAACTATTTTGGATAGCAATAAATAAAAACCTATTTTAATTATTTTAAATAACAATAAATAGAAACTTATTTTAATTATTTTGAATAGCAATAGATAAAAACTTATTTTAATTATTTATTACGTGACCTTTGCGCTTATAATTGGTTGTAGCTTGTTTTTTGGTTTAGCTTTTTATTTAGTTTATAATTGCGCTAAATCTTTTTTTTAGGCCGTCTTTTTGTTGGTTTGTAACATAACAATAATTTTATATATGCTTATACATATAATTATAACTAACACTAGTTATTTTAACAAATATAAATAATAATAAAAAATAAATAAAAAAAAGCATTTAAAACACTTTATAAATTATATAAATATTAAATAATATTATTTAAGCTTATTAATATATTAATAAGTTTTTAAAAAATAATTATAAATATATTATAAAATTATTTAAATTAGTTTATAATAATTTATTTAAAAACTATTAAAAAATATATTTAAAGCATTATAAAATATTAAACTAAAAGTTTATTTAAATAAAAGTAAGTTTTATATATAAAAAGTAAACTTTTTAATATTTATAATAACTTTTAAAAAAAAAATAAAAAAATAAAAACTTAAAATTAAAACAATAAAAAAATAGCTTATTTTAAATAATATTAATAATATAAAAATGTTTATAAGTTTTATTAATTATATACAACTTTTAATTGCAAAATTTAAAAAATATATAACATTATTTATAAACTTTATTAAAAAAAACATAGTGTTTAAATAAAAAATAAAAAAATAAAAAACGTTTAAATAAATTAAAAAAGCAAATTTTATAAAACTAATAATATAATTATTAAACTTAAATAAAAATTTTAAAGTTAAAGTTAATATATATAATATAATAATATATAAACAATTAAAACAATAAAATAAAAATAAAAAGCTATATTTAATAACATTTTTTTAAAAACAAAAATTTAAAACTAATAATAAACTATTTAATATTAAACAAAAAAATTATAGCTATAATTTAAACATTTAAAAAATAAAAATATTATTTAAATAAAACTTTAATGCTAGCTAAAATTTATTTAAATTATAAAAACTAAAGTTTTAAACAAATAATAAATTAAATAAACAAAATTTTTATTATAATTTAATTTTAAAATAATTTATATTAAAAGCAAAAAAAATAAATATAAAACAAATTAACTAAAAAAGCTAAATATTATTTTAAAAAAAAACTTAAAAAACTTTTATTTTAGTATTAATATATATAAAATAGTTATTTAATAATTAATAAACAAAAAAAAATTATAAAAGCAGTAAAATATTTAATATTAAATATTATATTAAGCTTAATTAATAAAAATAAATAGTTAAAATATAAAACAAAAGTAGTAATATTTAATTGTTTAAAAAAAAAATTTGTTTAACATTTTTATAAAACATATAAAAAGTTTAAACATAACTTTATAATATAAAATTAAAATTAAATATTTAAAACAGGATATAAAAAAATAAAAGTAATAAAATATAAGCTTTATAAACTATTATAACTTATTAAATTATTAAATAAAATATAAAAAGTTATATTATTTAATTTTATTATTAAGTTATTAAAATTAAAAAACTAATAATAAAAATTAAATATAATTTAATGTTAATTATTATAAACAAATTTATAAAATATTAATATTTTATATTATATAAAAAATTAAGTATAACAAAAAAATTTATATATAATATTAAAATATGTTTTTAATAAATATAATATTTTAAAAAAAGCTATTTTAAATAAAAACATAATTATAATTATTAAATATTAATTATTTATAGCTTATTATTTATAAACAAATAAATAAACAAATTAAAACATTAAATTAAACATTAAAACTGTTACGTTTGAGAAGTCTTTTAAGGTCAGGTACAATATAATATATATTCCGTATAATAGGTTTTATACAAGACTAAAGCTTGTAGAAGCAAAGAATAGTGTGCAGAGCACACCTGGATAGATTATAGTAATATAGGCAGACAGAATCAAAGAGAGCATACTTTAATTAGTGGTTTAGTTAGTAGTGCACTTGAATTATAACAAAAACAATACTTATAATATTATTTTAATAAATAATAAAATAATTAAATAAAATTGTTATTTATAATAAAATATGTTTATAATAGTTTAAGTAATAAAAATATAGAAATATTATTATTTAAAACACATTATAAATTTAATTTTAAAAAAAAATAAAATAAAATATTTTTTTTAAAAAAAATATTAAAATTAAATAATTTAATAATAAACTAAATTTTAAACAAATTAAACTATTTAAAATTAAAAAAGTATTAAATTTATATTAAAAAAAACGTATAATAAAATATTTAATTAAATAAATAAAAAATTTATATATAAAAAACATTTATATTAACCTATAACACAAGCTAGTTTTGCACACAAGCAAGTTTTGCACTTTTTTTAGTGTACCCTGTAAGCTAATTTTTTATGCAAAAGTATTTACACCACTTTTTAATAACTTTGCGAAAATAGGTTGTACAACAAAATAATTAGTACTATTAGATTCGCAATAAAATAGTAAATCTAATAATGTTTTTATTTATTTTCTAACTATTTTATTTAAAGCGTTATTAAAAACTACGCTAAAATAATCCTTGCAAATTTGTTTTTTAAAGTTATACGCCCAAATAAAATAGCTACAAAATAAAAGAAAATACTATTAAATTTGTTATTTCATTACAAATCTAATAGTATTAATTATTTTGTTGTACAACCTATTTTTGCAAAGTTATTAAAAAGTGGTGTAAGTATTTTTGCATAAAAAATTAGCTTACAGGGTACACTAAAAAAAGTGCAAAACTTGCTTGTGTGCAAAACTAGCTTGTGTTATAGGTTATATAAAACAAGTAGTTAAATTGTTTTATTAATATTATTTTAATTAATTAAAACTAAAAAAGCAAAATTAATTTTTTAAACAAAAAAAATTTAAAAACGTTTTAATTAAAAATAAATAAAGCAATTATAAAAACAAAATTTTTATTAATTAAACAGTTTTTTTTTTTACGCTTTTGTTTTTTAAAAACTTAAACTTTTTTAAATTTATAATATTATAAACAATAGCTTTTATTATTTTATTATATTACATTTTTATTTATTTATAAAAATAATATATATAAACAAATGTTAATTTAACATTTTTTTTAAAAACATTTAGTTTTTTTTTTTAACTTTTTATATTATATAACAATTTTATTAAATTGTTTAACTAATAAACTTTTTGCATTATATTAAAAACAAATATTATAAATATAAATAAAATAGTAATTAAACTTGGATTTAATAAAAAAGCATTTAAATTTGCAATGTTAATAATAAAAGTATAAAAAAAACAAAGTAACTAAAAAATAACAAAAAAAACAACAAAAAAAAAAATTTATGTTTTATAAATTTTTTATTAAGCAGTAGTTTTTTATAATGTTTTTTTATATAATTAATTATAACAAAAAATAAAAATAAAAAAACTTAGTATAATAATAAACTAAATAAAAAGCTAAATTAAAAAACAAGTTATAACTAATTATAAGCGCTAAAAGTTATATTTAAAATAATAAAATAATTATATTATTTAAGTATTTAAAATAGCAAAATAATTAACATAGTTTATAAACAAGTTGTTTACTTTTTTATTTAATGCGTACATTATTATTTTGTTACATAATAATTTTTTAACAACTTAATATTAAAATTAAATTAAAAAACAAAAATTGTTTTAACTTTTTAAACTATTTAATTATTTAAAAAAATTTTAGTTTAAGGCGCTTATAAAATTTATAATATTTTTTATATAATATTATATAATAAAATAAATAAACAAACTGTTAAAGCTAAAGCACGCATTAATTTATATGTTTTTAATTTAATTAAAAAAAATGTACTTTTTAAATACATTATTAACTTAAATAATTAAAAATATGTTTTTAGCTTTTATAATATTAAAAATATAGCTAATTTTTTTTAAAAGTTATATAATATTATTGCTATTAGCAAGCTTTAAGCAAACAACTTTGTTAAACGTTATTTAAAGTTTATGTAGCGTTATATATATAAATATAACTTTTAAAAAGCTTTATACAAAAATTTTAAAACAATAAACATATAATTTAAACGTTTTACGCATATAAAACTTTAATAAAACTAAGTTTATAATAAACGTTATTTTTTTAATTATAATAGTTATATATATTAATTAATATAAAAAACGTAAAGTAGTACAGCTTAATAATAAAAAATAAGCAGCAGCAGTTAATTATATTAATTTAGCTAAAAATTTTATTTTATTGCTTATTATTTTTAATAATAATATAAAAATATTAATTTTTTATATAATTAAATGCTTATAACTAATTTTGATAAATAAATTAGCAATAAAATTATATTAAAATAAATAAAACATTTTAATATATATACTATATTATTATTAGTAAACAAATATTATTTATTAGTATTAAACTAATATAAAAGTTATATTTTAGCTAAATTTAAATAATATTATAAGAAATATAATATTATAACTATTTTTTTGCTTTTGCATTTGTTTTATTTAATTTAGTTAACGCATCCCCCAATTGACTTGGCCACCCCATTAAATGGGCCACCCCCCTGCTACATACCACTACATAACATTATATATAAACCTTTAAATAAC
>MU377442.1:0-15529 GCA_022495195.1 Xylaria digitata
TGGTAGAGTTATTTAAAAGCGCACGGACGTTTTTTGTATGTGTTTCGGGGTGGCCAATCCAATAGGGTGGCCAAAATCAAGTGGGAGATGCGTTAACTTCTTTTTATTTTTAACTGTATATAAAGGCATTTAGTTATAGATTTTAAACAAATGCTTAAAAATAAATATAGTTATAATAATATACTAGTTATAATAAATTAACTAAAAAAAAAAGCTTAAATAATTCTTTGTATTATTAACGCTACTTTTAAAAAAGCAGCTAAAATGTATTATAAAAAACTTTTTAAAGTTTTTAAAATATTTATAATTATTATGTTTGATTACAAACTACAATTTATTTTAGCATTTATAAATAAATTATGTAAGCTAATAAAAATAACTTATATTTTAGCTTTAATAAAATATTATAAAACTGTAAAACAAGCAAAAATTATAAACAAATATTTAAATTAATAACTCTAACTATATATAAGCTACTATTAAAATAATTAGTTAAAAAAAATTTTTGTTATAAATTATATATAAGCAGCCTTTTTTTATAAGTTAATAGAACTATTATTATATAAAATAAAAATAGGATTTTTTATGCTGTTTAATTTTGATTAAAAAAACTAAACTGCTAAAAAAAAACTGAAAGAACTTTTAATTAAAAAACAAACTTTTAAAAAAAAAGTATAAAAAAAAATAAAAAAAATTGTTTATTTTGTTAAAACTGTAAAATTTAATTTAAAATATATATAAAACTGCATAATAAAACAAGTTAACAAAATTTAACAAAACTTTGATTTTAATATAAATAATTATGTTTTTATATTAAAAAAAAAACAGTTATAAAAAACAAACTAACTGTTTAATAAACTAAACTATTTTATAATATAACAAAAGTTTAAAATTTTTGAAAAACATAATAATACGTTTAAACTTAAAGTCTTTCTGTTATAATAAGCTATTAATTTGTATTATGCTAACTAATTCTAACTATATTTTAATAACTTTTTGTTAAAGCAAGCAGCAAAAAATCCCGAAAAAAAAATTATAAAACCTAAAAAAAAAAAAAAAAAGTTTATTATTAAAAAGATTTGGTCCTTAAAAATATATTACTAAAAATTATAATATTAAGTATAATAAAAAAAATAAAATATTAATAATAAATAATATTTAGCAGAAAACTTTAAAAACAATATAACATTATTAAAAAAATTTTATAACTAAAACTTAAAAGCTGCAAAGCTATTAATGCAACTAGCATATTGGCTAAAAGCTGCAAAAAAAAACAAATTCAATAAAAAGCACAAAAATAACAATAAACCTTTAGCATAAAAAAAAAGGCATTTATAAAAAAAAATAAAGTAATTCATATACAAATGTATAAAAAAAGCCTTGTAACATTAGTGTGTAGAAAAACCTACTTAATAACGCAATAGTATAAAAGCCTAAAAAAGATCTAGTAAGTAAATACCTAAGGTTATCTCTTTTTTAACTAAAAAGCACCCCAATTTTTTTAGTTCGATTTTTTAATTAAAAGCGAAAAATTTTTAATTAACTAACTAAAGCTTGCGGACAAGCCTTTTCTCTGTAAAAAAAAGGGGGGATAATTACAGCTAACAACAGCTAACACCTAGTAACACTAGCACTTGCATATAACATATTCCACACGGCGCAGCGTTTATAAATAGCTTTTTTCTTTTTCTTTAAGTATAGATTTTCTTCGAATACAATAATTTCTAGAGCCTAGTCTTCGCAATAATTGCCAATTGTAACATATATAACGTTTATAATTATACGTTTAAATAAAAAATTAATAGTAGTAAACTTTTTTATATTAAAAACATATAATTTTAAAATTTAATAATATTTAAAAAAAAAAATTAATTGTTAAACGTATTTTTAAGCTAAATTTGTAAGCATTTTTATTTTAGCTTTAATATGTTTAAAAAATAACTAATATTTTTTAACGTAAATATAACGCGTTAAAAGTTAGCACTAACTAAGCTTTAAACTTTATATAACAACAATTTAATTTTTAAACGCGTTATAACTACTAAATTAATTATTAGCAAGCTTTTAACAAAAATTTTGCAAATTATTACATATAATTTACGCTTATAAAATATATAATTATAAAATATAGTATATAAGTTAAAAATATTTACAACTTTAATAAAACAAAGTTTTTAATAAGCAAAATAATTATTAAAATAATTATTATAAATTTAAAAAAACATAAACGTTTTAAATAAACTAAGCTTAAAAGCAAAAAATAAATTATTATAAACTAAGTTATTAATTTTTAAAGTTAAACAATATTATTATATATTATTTTTGTAAACAAAGTTTATTTTGCATTATAATATTGCAATATTATTTTATTAACAAAATAAGTTATAAACTTTTTAAATAATAGCTAAACTAATAATAAAATAAATGTTAAATAAACAAAATATTTTAATATTTATATTAAAAACTATAAAAAAAATAATTATTGCTTTTTAATTTTTAATAATTATAAAAGCTATTATTTAATAAAATTTAAAAAATATTACTAGTTTAACAATATTATTACGCTTTATATGCTTGCTTATTTATTATACAAACTTTAGCTTTTTAATTTTTTTTTTTTAATGTTTAAAAACAACGTTATAATAAACATATTAAAAGTTTAATACAACGCTATTAAACTTATATTAAAAAGCAAAACTTTTTTGCAAGCTTTTTATATGCATTTATATATATAACGCATCCTATAAGCTAGTTTTGCACACAAGCAAGTTTCGCACTTTTCTTGGCGTACCCTGTAAGCTAATTTATATGTAGGGATACTTACTCCCCTTTATTATAACTTCGCGAAAAAAGGTTGTACAATAAAATAATTAGTACTATTAAATTTATAATAAAATAACAAATCTAAGGGTATTTTCTTTTATTTTCTAACTATTTTATTTGGGCGTATAGCTTTAATTAACAAATTTGCAAAGATTATTTTAGCGTAGTTTTTAATAACGCTTTAAATAAAATAGCTAGAAAATAAAAGAAAATACCTTTAGATTTATTATTTTATTATACAACCTTTTTTCGCAAAGTTATAATAAAAGGGAGTAAGTACCCCTGCATATAAATTAGCTTACAAAGTACGCCAAAAAAAGTGCAAAATTTGCTTGTATGCAAAACTAGCTTGTGGAATGCGTTATTTATAAAATAAAATATTAAATTAAGTTTTAAAACAGCTAAAATTAGATTTTTAAATATAAATAAAGTTATATTTGCATTATATATTCGAAAAATAACTAAAACACTGTTTGCTAATTTTAATTTTTTAGTTTAATTTTAAATTTTAAATTTTATTAACTTAATTATAAAAGGCATAACATAGTTTATAAGCGAATTACTTATTTAAATAAGTTGCTTACTTTTTACTACTTTTTTATTTTTAATTATTAATAACTTTATAATTAATTAAAATTTTATTAAAAACTAATTAAATTTTAAATTTATATTTAAATTTATATTTTTTTTATAAGTTTTTAAATTATAGCTGGCGTTGCTGCATTATTTATATTGTTGCTAGCGTAGCGCACTTAGTTTATTATTATTACAATTTTTTAGCTTTTTTGCTTAACGCATCCCACAAGCTAGTTTTGCACACAAGCAAGTTTCGCACTTTTCTTGGCGTACCCTGTAGGCCAATTTATATGCAGGGGTACTTAGTCCATTTTATTATAACTTTGCGAAAAAAAAGTTGTACAACAAAATAATTAGTACTATTAGATTTGTAATAATATAACAAATCTAATGACATTTTTTTTTATTTTGTAGCTATTTTATTTGGGCGTATAGCTTCAAAAAACAAATTTGCAAGGATTATTTTAGCGTAGTTTTTAATAACGCTTTAAATAAAATAGTTAGAAAATAAAAAAAAATACTATTAGATTTGTTATTTTATTACAAATTTAATAGTACTAATTATTTTATTGTACAACCTTTTTTTGCAAAGTTATAATAAAGTGAAGTAAGTACTTCTGCATATAAATTGGCCTACAGGGTACGCCAAGAAAAGTGCGAAACTTGCTTGTGTGCAAAACTAGCTTGTGGGATGCGTTATACTAACTTTTGTGCTTTTTTTTAAGCAATATAATTTAATGCATTTTTTATAATAAAGCTTTTTTTATTTTGTAAACGTTTTTTTTTGTTTTTTTAGCGTTTGCTAAAAACTTTATTTGCTTTACAAAAAGTTTAAATTTTTTTGTTTGCAAAAGTAAGTTAATACGCTAATATTTAATTTGCTTTTAATAGCTAGTTAATAACAATACAAATTTTAGTTAAAAAGCTTTTTTAATATTTAAAGATTTGTTTTTTTATAAAAGTTAATTATATAATTGTTTTAATTAAAGTTTTTAACGTTTAAAAAACCTAAAGTACAAAAAAATTAAAAGCTTTTAAAATTAGCAACAGCGTTTTTATTTGCATATTTAACTTTAAAATTACTGCTTAAAAATTATATAGCATTAACTTTAATTTTTTAAAACCTTTTAAAATATTTAATTTTATAAAAGTTGTTTAAAATGTTTTTTTAAACGCAATAAAAAATTTAGTTTTAATAATATAGTTAATATATAATTTAATAAATTTTAATATTTAACAGCTATACGTTTTTTTTAACACATTATAAACTTTAACATTAAGCAGCTAAATTAAATAAAACAAATGTAAAAACAAAAAAATAGTTAACGTATAACATAAGCTATTAAAACATATAAACTATTAAAACACTTTTTTAATTTTTATATATACATTTTTAAAATATTAATTATTTAATAACTAATAACGCTATTATTATATAAAAAAAAAAATATAAAGCTTATATTATAAGCTATATAACGTAATTTAAAATTATTTATTTAGCGTGCTATAACTATATATAATATTTTTTATATAATATTTTATATGCAATAGTAAAATTGTTTAACAAAAGTAATTATATTAAGCGCTAAACAAAAATTAACAAAACTTAAAAAGTAAACTATTATATAATATATAATAAATTTAGTTTTGCAATTGTTTTTATTTTAATTAAATAGTATTAAAAATATAGCTAATTTTTTTTTGCGTGCATATAACGCAACTATAGTTAATATTAACTAAGCTTTAAACTTTATATAATAACAACTTATTTTTTATATGCATTTTAATTAAAAAATTAATTATTAATAAGTTTTTTGTAAAAATTTTAATGCATATTAAAAATAGTTTAAGCTTATATAACTTATAATAATAAAATTTAAAATTATTAAAAAAAATATTTATAACTTTAATAAAACTAGTTTTATAATAAGCAAAATATTGTTTAAAATAATTATTATAATTTTTAATTAGTATAACCTATAACACAAGCTAGTTTTGCACACAAGCAAGTTTTGCACTTTTTTTGAAGTACTTTGTAAGCCAATTTTCTATATAAAAGTACTTACTCCACTTTTTAATAACTTTGCGAAAAAGGGTTGTACAACAAAATAATTAGTACTATTAGATTCGCAATAAAATAACGAATTTAATAATATTTTCTTTTATTTTCTAACTATTTTATTTAAGGCGTTATTAAAAACCACGCTAAAATAATCCCTGCAAATTTGTTTTTTAAAGCTATACGCCCAAATAAAATAGCTACAAAATAAAAGAAAATATTATTAAATTCGTTATTTTATTGCAAATCTAATAGTACTAATTATTTTGTTGTACAACCCTTTTTTGCAAAGTTATTAAAAAGTGGAGTAAGTACTTTTGTATAGAAAATTAGCTTACAGAGTACTCTAAAAAAAGTGCAAAACTTGCTTGTGTGCAAAACTAGCTTGTGTTATGGGTTAAACAACTAAAAGTTATATATTAAAACAATTAAAAATAATTGTTTGTTATTTAAAATATTAAGCTATATAATTATATAGTTTTATTATATATTATTTTAGCAAAAAAAATTATTTTTTATTATAATATATGTTATAATCGTATAAAATACTTTATAACATTGTATTAATGCTATAAATTAAGATTTTAAGCTGAAAAAAAAAAAAAAAAAAAAGGGATAGCAAAGCTTGCGATCTTTTAAAATTAAATATAATATAATTACTATTTTGTAAGTTATAGTTTATACGTTTTTTATTAATATAATAATTTGGTAGTAGTTTATGCGTTATATTTTTTTATTAAAATAGAAATATAGATTTTAATTTATATTAATACTAAGTATAGCGTTTAATTATTATAGCTTTTTTTAACTTTTTAGCTATATTGTTATTTAAGTAATTTTTTATATGTTTATTTATAACAGCTGCGCATATTTATTTTTTTAGCTTAATTAATAGCTTTAAAGTTTTAAAGTGTAGCTTATAAAATTGTTTAAATATAGCGGGTACATTTTTAAAGTTTTTTGCTAAGTATTATGTATTATTAAAGTTATATTTTTGTTAAAAGATTTAATATTATAGTATATAATATTTTTTATATAAGCGTAATTTTTTTATTTTGTTTATTTTATATTTAGATTTTTTGTTAATGTTTTCGGGTTTTAAAAGCGTTTAAATTTGTTATAATAATAAGTTGTTATTTATTTTTTGCAATTAGTTAGCGTAAAATAGGTTTAAAACGTAGTTATAGCTTTATTTTTTTAAAATTTTAAATAGTTTTATAAATTATAAGTTTAGCTAAATAGTTAATACTTATATAAAAAACCTTTTTTTTTTTTAAAAATACTTTGTTTTTTATTTTAAAGTTAACTAGTTTATATTTTTTGTTAGCTTATAATTTTTGTTGTTTTTAAGCTGCTTTTGTTAATATGTATACTATTTTTTAAACTTTTTATGTTTATTATATTAGTTTTAATGCCAGCTTTTGCAGCAGCGTACTAGTTTTTTTGTTTAAAAGTTTTATTAACAATAGGTTATATATATTAGTTTTTAAAGCTATTTTTAAAAAAGTTATATTTAATAACAAGTATTATAATAAATTATAAACAAAATTTAACGCTAATAAATAAAAGCTTTAGTTATTTTAATATTTGTTAATATAAAATTATAGTTATTAATTAAGTTTTTAGTTAATAAACTTAATTACTTTTTATATTTAAAAATAATAAGCGTTATTATTGCAGTATTTTATTTTAGTTAACTTATTAATTTTTTTTATAAAATTTAATATAAAAAGCTTTACGTTATTTAATAGCTAATAATTTAATATGCTAAAAAATTAATATAAAAAATAATAATATTATGCTGCTATTGTTTTTATTATATTAGATTTTTTATTTAAAAATATAGCTAGTAAACAGCTAAACTTGTTTATAAAAACTTAAACATAATTATAGCTTTAATAGTTTTTTAGCATATTTTTTTTATTTATTATTATTTGTTTTTATATTGTTTGCAGTATTAGTATTAAATGCAGTAGCTTAAATATTTTGTTTTAAAGTATTTTATTTTTTTAATAGTTGTAATAGTTGCGCACATATTTTTTAACATTTTGTTTTAAATAAAGCTAATAAAAATTTTGTTTAATTGTTTTAATTATTTTGTTTTAGTTTAAATAAACAATAATTTTAAAGTAATATAACTAATAGTTTTTATAGCCCAACTTTTAAGCTTTGTTTTTTTTTTTAATTAGTTTTATTAGTTTAGCTTTTTTAAATGCTACTTTATTGTTTTTTATAGCAGCTATTAATTTTTTATAACTTAAAGTTTAATTATAATTAAAGTGCGTTTTTTAACTTTTTATGCTTTTATTATAAATAATTTAGCTGTTTTTTTAAATAAAGCATTAACTATTACGTTTTTTTTTTTAAGTTTATATTAAAAAATAATATTAAAGTTTATTAAAAAGTTAGCTTATTAAATTTAGCGTATTAAAAACATACGTTTAATTAAAAAGTATAAAAAAGTTTAATAATTAATAACAATAAAAAATTTTTGTTTTAAAAGCTTTAAGCAATAATGCTTTAAAGTTTATATTATAGCTAACATTTTTTTATTTTATATAAAATAAGCTTTTTTTAATATAATTATTGTTTTAAAAAAATATTTTATAAGCTTTTATTTTTTATTTTTTTATTGCTACTAAATAATTTTGCAAGTAATATTTTTTAATACGTTAGTTTTTATTTAAATAAGTTGCTTTAAATAAAAAAATGTTAATACTAATGCTTAACATATTAATTGTTTTATAATTTTAAAAGCGTTTTTTTATTTTAAGCTTTTTTTAAACAAAGCATTTTTTTTTAAATAACTAGTTTAATAGTTTTGCAATATTATTAACATAATAAATAAATATATAAATAAAGTTATATAGTTATAAAAAAAATTAAACTGTTTTAATTTTATTAAAGTTTTTAAACTTTTAGTTTATAATAGCTTTAATTTTTATTAAATTAATTTAAATACCAACTTTAACTTTTATAATAACGTTTAAATAATTTATTATAATAACGTTAAATTAAAATTTCTTAGTATTTTTTTATAATTAGATTTTATATAACTTATAACACAAGCTAGTTTTGCATACAAACAAGTTTTGCACTTTTTTTAAAGTATTTTATAAGCTAATTTTTTATGCAAAAATATTTATACTACTTTTTAATAACTTTGCAAAAATAGGTTGTACAACAAAATAATTAGTACTATTAGATTCGAAATGAAATAACGAATTTAATAATATTTTCTTTTATTTTTTAACTATTTTATTTAAAGCGTTATTAAAAACTACGCTAAAATAATCTTTGCAAATTTGTTTTTTAAAGCTATATGCTTAAATAAAATAGCTACAAAAAAAAAAAAAATATTATTAAATTTGTTATTTTATTTCGAATTTAATAGTACTAATTATTTTGTTGTATAACTTATTTTCGCAAAGTTATTAAAAAGTAGTGTAAGTACTTTTGCATAAAAAATTAGCTTACAGAGTACTTTAAAAAAAGTGCAAAACTTGCTTGTGTGCAAAACTAGCTTGTGTTATAGGTTAAGCAATAAATAACTTTTTTATATTGTTTTTAATATTTTTTTTTTAGTTTTAAATATATTAATATATTATTAGCATATATATTAATAAATTTGTTTAATAGTTTTTATAGTTAAGTATTAATAAAAAATTACTATTAAGCTAAGCTTATTTTAAAGCTAAAAAAAAAAACTTTTTGTTAAATATAAAAAGCTATAAAATATTAAAAGTTAATTAATATAACTTATAATACAAGCTAGTTTTGCATATAAGCAAGTTTCGCACTTTTTTTAGTGTACCCTGTAAGCTAATTTTCTATGTAAAAGTATTTATACTACTTTTTAATAACTTTGCAAAAATAGGTTGTACAATAAAATAATTAGTATTATTAGATTTATAATAAAATAATAAATTTAATAGTATTTTTTTTTATTTTGTAGCTATGTTATTTGGGCGTATAGCTTTAAAAAACAAATTTGCAGAGATTATTTTAGCGTAGTTTTTAATAACGCTTTAAATAAAATAGTTAGAAAATAAATAAAAACACTATTAGATTTGCTATTTTATTACAAATCTAATAGTACTAATTATTTTGTTGTACAACTTATTTTCGCGAAGTTATTAAAAAGTGGTATAAATACTTTTGCATAGAAAATTAGTTTATAAAATATACTAAAAAAAGTGCAAAACTTGCTTGTGTGCAAAACTAGCTTGTGTTATAAGTTATATAGTTAATAAAAAGTTTTAATAATATTAAGTTTAAAATATTATTTTATATTTTAGTAGTTATAAATAATACTGTTTAAATTTAAAGCTAAAACTATTTTATTTTTTAAATATTAATTTTGTTAGTAGTAATTAATATAAAACTTTTGCTTTTATAAATGTGGCTTAAAAGCAAATAAAACTAGCGCTACATTTATTTTTATAGCTAGTTTAATAAAATTTATTTTTAGCAGCTAATTTACTACTTTTTTAAAAAAAAAATAAATATTAAATTAAAGTTTAATATTTTAAAAGCTTATTGTTTTATACTTTTTATTAAATTTAAAAACTATATTATGTTTTAATTATAATAAAAACAAAATGTTTGCTTTTTTTTTAAAAAAAAAACTTTTTAAATATATTAATAGTTTTAAAAAAAAACGTTAAACTAAAGCTATATGCTTAAGATTTTTGTTTATAAAAAACAGTATACGCTTTTTATTATACGTTTTTTAAAGCTTAACTGCTTTTATATTTATAGTTTTTTTGTTTTTAAATAATTTTACAAACTTAATTAATATTAGTTTAGTTAGCATTTTTAGCGTTAGCTTAGCTTATTATTAATAGTTTAAATTATTTTTAATTTGCTTTATAATTTTTTAAATTATAACCTAGTTTTTTATTTTTTTTGCGCTTATTATAGCGCTAACTAACTTTTTTTTTTTTTGCTTTTTAAAATATGTAATACTTTTTTTTTAAAGCTTAATTTTGCTAGTTTATATTTTATTAAACGTTAAAATCGATTTAACGTTTAGCTTTATTTAATAGTTAAATTTAAATAGCTAAAAAATATTTTGCTAATACAAATTAATTTTTAAGCTATATTAAGCATTACTTTTTGCAATTTAAAAAAAGGTTATATTTAGCAAACTAATTTATATTTATTATTTAAAACATTTAATTTTTAAGACAGCAGCTATTAATTTTTAAAATAACTATTAACTACTTTTTTATTAAGCTTGCAGTTTTTTTGCAATAATTAAATAAAAGTATTAGTTAGTTTAAATAAATTATTTGTATATTAAATTATTGCTTAATTTATTTAACTAATTTTTTGTTTATTAATATTATATAACATAATAGTTTTTATTTTAAAGTTATTTATTTATAATTATATTTTTTAATTAAATAATATTAACTTTTTTTAGCTATTTATTTTAGCTAATAAAAAAAGTAAAACTATTAAAAAAAAATTTTAATAGTTTTATTAGTTTTTTAAATTAATTAAGCTAAATAAGTTATTGCTTGCTTTTTTTTTAGCTAGTTAAACTTTGTTTATATTTGTTTGCTTTTTAAAGCAGTTAGCTATTTTATGTTTTAGTTTGCTATATTTAAAGCACATATTATTATTTTAATAAACTTTTTTTTTTTATTAGTTAACGCTTGTTTAAATTAGCTAGCTGTTTTAATAAAGTTAGGTTTGTTAAAAGCTTATTACAAAGTTTTTACAACTAAATTGCTAGCTTTAGTTTTAGCTTTACAGTTAGCGCTAATTTTTTAGCGTTACTAAAAAGCGTATTTATAATTAAATATAGCTTTAGCTACTTTATTATAAAAACGTTTATAAGTTATGCTTAAATTAATATTAGCTTTAAAAATTTTACTGCTTAAGTTTATATTAATATAACTTTAAAAAATTTAAAGCTATTTGTTTTTAAACATTTTAAATTTTTAAATAAAGCTATTAAACTAAAAAATAAATTAATAAATATTGTTATTTTTATTAACGTATTTTATAAACTAGTTTTGCACACAAACAAGTTTTGTACTTTTTAAATTTTTATACAATTAATTTTAAATAACTTAACAATTATATATTTAATTAATTAAATTTATTTGGAATTTAATTTATTAAACAATTTTATATTATTTTAATATGTTTGCGCATTATAACCGGCTTTGTTGCAAAGTTTATAGCGTTGCACATAAGTTTTTTTCTTTTTTATACAACAATTATTTTAACGATTTTTAAACTTTTTTTATTTAACAGCATTTTATATAATTTGTAGCTTTTATGTTTTTTATATAATAAGCGATTTTTTATTTTATAATCAAGTTTTTTTTTATATAACAACGTTAGCTAAGCTTATTATTTGCTTTACAAAAAGTTATAACTTTTTTTTCTAATAATATAAAATAATAAAAAATTATAGTTATATTATATAATAATTAGCTTATACTATTAACAATAGCTGTTAAAAAGCTATTTGTATATTATACAACTTGTTTTTAAATATATTAAGCTTAAAATTTAGCTTTAGTTAAATTATTTAAAATAGTTAATTATTAATTTATAAATAAAATAAGCAATAAAAATTTGATTTTTAAAGTTTTTAAACAAAAGTTTAATTAAAAAATAATATATTTAAAATTATATAGTACTAATTTTGCTTTTTAAAAACCTTTTTAAATATTTGCTTTTATTATTAATATGTTAAACGCTTTAAAAAACGTAAATAAAAAATCTCTTTTTAAAATATATAATATATATGCTTATATTAAATGTTTAATTTTTTTGCTGTACGCCCGTTTTAATAAACTAAAACATTTAATATTAAAAAGCTAAAGTTTATATAACAAATAAGCTAATATATAAAATATAATTATAAAATTTTTTTTATAATACAGTTTAAAAATAATTAAATAGTAGCTTTTGTAGCTGTTAAAAATTAATAACTAAAAAGCATTTTTTATATAACGCTTTATATATTTATTAAAATGTTTAATTTAATTCTAACTTTATTTATTTATTGTTTAACCATTTTTTATAGTTGCAATTTTTTAATTGTTTAATAATAAGCTATTTTAATACTAAAGTATAAAATAGTTTTTTGCTGCTAAAATAATATATAAAAAAATTGCATAGTTATATAATAAAATAGTTTAAATAACTATAAACTATTTTAAATTACTTTATTATATAGCTTTTAGTTTTTTTAATTGTTTAAATATTATTATAACTATTTTAGCTATAATTTTGCTTATTATAAACTTAGTTTTATTAAAGTTATATATATATTTTTTTTTAAATTTTTTATTTGTTAATTATATATTATATAAAAGCAAACTAAATATAATATTTGATCAGATTTTTGTTTTAAACATGCTAATAATTAATTCGGCAGTTAAAACGCATTTTAAGCTTTAGTTATTGTTATATAAAGTTCGAAATCTAATTTTTTTTAACGCAAGCTTTTTTATATAGCTTTAACAATTAATTTGCTATATTTTTAACAGTATTATGCTTAAAAAAAAACGATTATAAAACTAAGTTAATTATATATTATATAATTAATTGTTTTTTAGATTTAATAAATTTTTAAGTATATAAAAGTGTAGTACGTTTTATATTACATTTGTTTTTTTAGTTAAATAAAGTGCAAAAAAGTATATTAAAAATATTTGCTATGCGTTATATGTTTAAATTAAGGTTTATACAAATTGCTTTTAAAACAAAAATTAAATCCGATTTGTTTTATATAAGTAGCATATTAATTAAAGCAGTATTAGTTAAAATAATAAAGTTAAAATGTTAATTGTACAAAAAAGTTTAAAAAGTGTAAAACTAGCTTATAAAATGCGTTAAGTTTAAAATAAAAAGTTATTAGTTTTTTGTAAACTAAAACAACTTAATTTAGGTTATAATAAGCTATTTTTAAAGTTTAAATTAATTTAGCAAATTTATTAAATAAATGTTTAATAAAGCAAAATTAAGTTTTAATAAATTTTTTAGCGTTTTTTTTTAATAAAAATATTATATAGCACATACAGCTTTGCTTAATACAAAAAATAATAAAGTTTTTTTTTAACTTGTTAATTAATTTTTTAAGCTAGTTATTAAAAAAGTTTTTGTTATTTATAAACTTATTTAAGTTTGCTTTTTTTTTATAGTTTTTGTTAGCTATATTAATTAAGTAGCTAATAAGTTTAAATATTTTTTATATAGCTATGCTTATAAATTTAAAGCTAGTGCTGCTAAAAGTGTTGCTTTTAATGCTTTTGCGCTATTGTTTACTTAGTAAAAACGTATTAGCTTAGTGCTAAATTTAAGCTTGCAACTGCTTAATTAGTTAATAAAAACGTTAAATTTTATTTTAATTGTTTTTAGCTATAGTTTTTAACGTAAATGTTATTTGTTTTTTTTTAGGTTTAAAAGCGTTTAAAAAAGCTTTTGTTTTCTGTTTTTTTTTTTTTTTTTTTTAATTAATTAAATTAGTATATTAATAATTAGATTTTTTAGTAGCATACTTTTTAGCGTTGTATATAATTACAGTTTTATAAATTTTTTTAAGTTTGTAATAAGCACTAAAAAAGTTTTTTAAAATAATATATAATTGTGTTAAATAGTTGTATTTGTTTTTAATAATCGCGTGCTAACTAAAAAAAAAAGATAATATTTTTATATTTTGCTTACTATAGCAAAAAATAAGGTTTTATATTTAATAAACGTTTAATAACAAAAATAAAAAAGCTTAAAATAGTATTATAATTGTATAAAATACTTTATAACATTATATTAATACTATAAATTAAAATTCTAAGCTAAAAAAAAAAAAAAAAAAAGGATAGCAAAGCTTGCAATCTTTTAAAATTGGATATAATATAATTATTATTTTGTACGTTATAGTCCGTGCGTTTTTTATTAATATAACAGTTTAATAATGGTCCATATATTATAATATAAAAATAGCAAATTATTGTTTAATTAAATTATTATAATAACAAAAAACAATTAAACAATAAATAAACAAAGTTTTAATTAAATTTAATATTTTAATAAACATATTACACGTTATATAAAAAATATTTATTGCTTACTAATTTTTAATAGTTATAAAAGCTACTATTTTATTAAATTTAAAGTATATATTAAAAATTATAATATTATTACTTTTTATAACGCATCCCACAAGCTAGTTTTGCACATAAGCAAGTTTTGCACTTTGGCTTAGCGTACCCTGTAGGCTACTTTATATGCAGGGATACTTACTCCACTTTATTATAACTTTGCAAAAAAGGGTTGTACAATAAAATAATTAGTACTATTAGATTCGCAATGAAATAATAAATCTAATAGTATTTTCTTTTATTTTATAACATATAACACAAGCTACTAAAACATATAAGCTATTAGAACACTTTTTTGCACTTTTGTACGTATAAGTTAAATAATTTAATTATAATATATTAAATTAATTAAATTTAATTAAATATATTATTACTAAATATTTTTATAGCATTTTAACAAGTTTGTATATTATGTTTAAGCTTGCTATATGTTTTATACTTTTGTATACGTATTATATTAGCTTTTATATAACAATTATTTGCATATATTTTATTCGAAATTTATGTTTTAATAGCTTGTTTAGTTTTAAAATTTTGTTTTTACTATATAATAAATAACTTTTTATTTTAAATACGTTTGTTTTTTATATAGCAGCGTTAACTAAGTTTATAGTTTGCTATTTAAAATACTACGTTTTTTTTTTTAATAATTAAACTTTGTATACAAATAGTATTATACTTTTTATAACTTAGTTAATAGCTTTTAAAATAGTTTTTAGCAAGCTATTTTAATGCTACATAATCTTTTTTTTAATATAATTAGTTTAGGATTATATATTTTTAATGTTGTATAAAGTTTATAATTTTTAAAACAATAAATGTTTTTTAGCTAATAATAATAATTTAAACAATATTTTAATTAATAATTTTATTTTAAGCTATAAAATTATATAATTTAAATTATATAAAACTAATTTAATGCTTTAAAAACTTTTTTAAATGT